>JBAFWW010039434.1:30156-41550 GCA_036873685.1 Agapornis canus
CAAAATATGAGGTAAAAAAGTCATACCAGTGGAAAGCAGTGAATTAAAAATGCACTTGAGATATTTAGAGGAGAAAGGGGGTAGGGGACCAAAAAGACGATGAGGGTTGGAAGCGAGTTCCAGCTCGGCGTCACGGGCAACCCCCCTCCCTACCTGCTTCGCCTCCCCAGGTGCCCCTCCATAATAGGTTTGAGGCCCTGGATCTTGCAGAAGAGGTAAGTGAGGATGCGGTGCAAGGCCCACCTACACGGTCGTGCAGGAAGAGGCAACCGACTCCACGCCTCAGGACTGCCTCTGATAAGAAGGAAAGAAGGGTAATTGTAGTGGGCAATTCCCTTCTGAAAGGGACAGAGGGCCCAATATGCAGACCTGACCCTCAACATAGGGAAGTCTGTAGTCTGCCCAGAGCCCGGATCAGGGATATCACCAGGGCACTCCCCAACCTGGTGCACCCGACGGACTACTACCCGCTGCTAGTATTCCAGACAGATGGGGAGGAAGCCGCGTCCCGTGGTCTGAGGGGATTGAAGAAAGATTTCAAGGCCTTGGGACGGATGGTGAAGGAGTCTGGAGCGCAAGTTATTTTCTCCTCGCTCCTTCCACTTTCTGGTAATGACATGGGATGGAATAGAAAAATTCAATCTGTAAACGATTGGCTCCAAGGCTGGTGCTATAGGCAGGGCTTTGGATTCTTTGAGAACAACTGGTTTTATAAGGCACCAGTCTGGACAGTGATGGATGGGAAAGGTTTATCTCGCAGGGGAAAAAGGATGCTGGGACAGGAATTAGCAGGGCTCGTTTGGAGGGCTTTAAACTAGATTCGAAGGGGGATGGGGTTGTAGCTGGGCTTGCGCAAATGGAGCAGAACTCTAGGATTGATGAGAATCGGGAGGCCTCCCATCCCTCTAGGGTGAAATCGGTGTGCTCATCTCGCTCTCTGAAATGCCTGTACGCTAATGCGCGCAGCATGGGAAATAAGCAGGAGGAGTTAGAAACCTGTGTTCAATCGGGAAATTATGATCTGGTGGCAATTACAGAGACATGGTGGGACAGCTCACATGACTGGAATGTGGTCATGGATGGCTATGTCCTTTTCAGGAAAGACAGGCCAGCAAGGAGAGGTGGTGGAGTTGCTCTTTACGTGAGAGAGCAACTACAGTGTCTTGAGTACTGTCTGGGGGCAGATGAGGAGAGAGTTGAGAGTCTGTGGGTGAGAATTAAGGGGCAGGCTGGCAGGGGTGACACTGTTGTGGGTGTCTATTACAGGCCACCAGATCAGGGTGAGGAAGTTGACGAGGCCTTCTACAGGCAGCTGAGAGCGGCCTCACAGTCACAGGCCCTGGTTGTCGTGGGAGATTTTAACTTCCCTGATGTTTGCTGGAAGGACCACTCAGCCAGCCAGCCACAGTCCAGGAGGTTCCTCCAGTGCATTGACGATAACTTCCTCATGCAAATGGTGGAGGAGCCGACTAGGGGAGATGCACTGCTGGATCTCATCCTCTCTAACAAGGAGGGTCTGGTCGAAGCAGTAAAGGTTGAGGGCTGCCTTGGTTGCAGTGACCATGAAATGGTGGAGTTCAGGATCTCGTGTAGCAGGAACAAAATAACAAGCAGAGTTGCAACCCTGGACTTCAGCAGGGCAAACTTTGACCTCTTCAAGCAATTGCTAAGGGAAATCCCATGGGCAAAGCTGCTTGAAGGTAAAGGGGCCCAAGATAGCTGGGTAGCATTCAGGGACTGCTTCTATGAAGCTCAAGATGGGAGCATCCCGACACGTAGGAAGTCAAGGAAAGGAGCCAGGAGACCTGCTTGGTTAAACAGGGAACTGCTGGGTAAGCTTAGGTGGAAGAGGAAAGTTTATAGATCATGGAAGGAGGGGCTGGCCACTTGGGAAGATTATAGGGCTATTGTCAGAGGGTGTAGGGAGGCTACTAGGAAAGCTAAGGCCTCCTTAGAATTAAATCTAGCGAGAGGGGTCAAGGACAACAGCAAGAGCTTTTTCAAATACATAGCAGATAAAACTAACACCAGAGGCAATGTAGGCCCACTGATGAATGGGGTGGGTGCCCTGGTGACAGAAGATACAGAGAAGGCAGAGTTACTGAATGCCTTCTTTGTTTCTGTCTACTCTGCCGGAGGCTGTCCTGAGGAGCCCCGTGCCCCTGAGGAAGCCAGGACTATGGAGGAGTTTGCCTCGGTTGATGAGGACTGGGTTAGGGAGCAATTAAGCAATCTGGACATCCATAAATCCATGGGTCCAGATGGGATGCACCCGCGGGTGCTGAGGGAGCTGGCTGAGGTCATTGCCGGACCACTCTCCATCATCTTTGCCAAGTCTTGGGAAACGGGAGAGGTGCCTGAGGACTGGAGGAAAGCAAATGTCACTCCAGTCTTCAAAAAGGGCAAGAAGGAGGACCCGGGTAACTACAGACCGGTCAGCCTCACCTCCATCCCTGGGAAGGTGATGGAACACCTTATCCTTGGTGCCATCTCAAGGCATATCAAGGATAAGAGGGTCATTAGGGGCAGTCAACATGGCTTCACCAAGGGGAAGTCGTGCTTGACCAATCTCATAGCCTTTTATGAGGATATAACGAGGTGGATGGATGATGGCAGAGCGGTGGATGTGGTCTACCTTGACTTCAGTAAAGCCTTTGACACAGTCTCCCACAGCATCCTCACAGCTAAACTGAGGAAGTGTGGACTGGATGAACGGGTAGTGAGGTGGACTACGAACTGGCTGAAGGAAAGAAGCCAGAGAGTCGTGGTCAATGGGGCGCAGTCTAGTTGGAGGCCTGTAACTAGTGGAGTGCCCCAAGGGTCAGTACTGGGGCCAGTATTATTCAATCTATTCATCAATGACTTGGATGAGGGAATTGAGTGTACTATCAGCAAGTTTGCTGATGACACCAAGCTGGGAGGAGTGGCTGACACGCCAGAGGGCTGTGCTGCCATCCAGCGAGATCTGGACAGGCTGGAGAGTTGGGCAGGGAAGAATTTAATGAAATATAACAAGGGAAAGTGCAGAGTCCTGCATCTGGGCAGGAACAACCCCAGGTTCCAGTATAAATTGGGGAAAGACCTTTTGGAGAGCAGTGTAGGGGAAAGGGACCTGGGGGTCCTGGTGGACAGCAGGATGACCATGAGCCAGCACTGTGCCCTTGTGGCCAAGAAGGCCAATGGCATCCTGGGGTGTATCAGGAGGGGGGTGGTTAGTAGGTCGAGAGAGGTTCTCCTCCCCCTCTACTCTGCCCTGGTGAGACCGCATCTGGAATATTGTGTCCAGTTCTGGGCCCCTCAGTTCAAGAAGGACAGGGAACTGCTGGAGAGAGTCCAGCGTAGGGCTACAAAGATGATCAAGGGAGTGGAGCATCTCCCTTATGAGGAGCGGCTGAGGGAGCTGGGTCTCTTTAGTTTGCAGAAGAGGAGACTGAGGGGAGACCTCATTCATGTTTATAAATATTTAAAGGGTGAGTGTCACGAGGATGGAGCCAGGCTCTTCTCGGTGACAAACAATGATAGGACAAGGGGTAATGGGCACAAGCTGGAACACAGGAGGTTCCACTTAAATTTGAGAAGAAACTTCTTCTCAGTGAGGGTGACAGAGCACTGGCCCAGGCTGCCCAGAGAGGTTGTGGAGTCTCCTTCTCTGCAGACATTCAAAACCCGCCTGGACGCCTTCCTGTGTAACCTCATCTGGGTGTTCCTGCTCCGGCAGGGGGATTGGACTGGATGAGCTTTGGAGGTCCCTTCCAATCCCTAACGGTCTGGGATTCTGTGATTCTGTGATTCTGTGACACCCCCTGCTATGGGCACTGGCTCACCTTGGACATGCACGATGAAGTCCCTGTCATCTTCACCCACAGCATTGGTGGCCACGCAGCTGTAATGCCCCGAATCTGAGACACTGGCTGGTTTGATCTGAAGGACCTGGCCCTCGCTGAGGATCTGGAGGTGGCCATCGCTTTCCAGGAGCTGCATGGGGACCCCAGCCCCAAGGCACAGAAGAAACAATGGTAGGAGGAGAGTGCTCAGCCAGGAGTGGGATAGAGCCCAGCCAGCCCCTCCTTGTGGGAGTCACAGTCAGGGCCTCACCTGCTTGTCCTTGTACCAGTGGATGATGGGCTCGGGCACGGCCCAGGTCTCGCACTCCAGCATCACTGTGCTGTTGACAGTGGCTTTCACCTCCTTCACAGCATATTCCCCTGAAGGCTCATCTCTGGCAATCCAGGGAGGAACTAGTATGGAGAGATGGCACAGATGAGAGAAGAGCTCTCACTGCCCTTGCTTTGCCTTAGTCAATGACAGGCAGCACCTCAGGGTACTGATGGACCCGACGAGCTGTGTCCTTTGGGGGTGTGTTGGGACCAGTACTGTTTTGTGTGAGTGGGATCAATGTGAAGACAGGCTGGGAGAGCTGGGGCTGCTCAGCCTGAAGAAGAAAAGGCTCTGAGGAGACCTCATAGCATTTTCCAGTGCCTACAGGGGCCAACAAGAAAGCTGGAGGAGGGCCTTTGACAAGGGTCTGTAGGGACAGCACAAGGGGGAATGGCTTTAACCTGACAGGGGAGACCAGATGCTTTTTGGGTGGCAGCATCAACCACACAGTGCAGCTCCCCAGGATGAAGGCATGTGAAGGGAGGGAAGGAGCACTGGCTTGGTTACAATGGTGGGATCACTGCAGGAATTGAGAAGGACATGGAAAGCTTCCGCACCCAGGACCTTCACAGAGTAGTTCTTCATGGCCTCCCCAGCTCCATTGGCCACAATGCAGCTGTATGTGCCTGCATCCTCTTCCTGTGCATTCAGGATCTGCAGCCCGTGGCCACCTGGGAAAAGGGGATCTCCTGAGAGGGTCTGTACCCACAGCCTCAGCTGTCTGTCCCCAAGCAGTACAGGAGGCATCCTGAGGGACCTGCTGACCGCCCACAAGCCTGACCCAAGGCGGTTTAATGCTCTTCTGGAGCCCAGTTTCCAGGTTTATGGAAATCAGTGCTATCCCACTGATGCTGCTGAGGAGGCTCTAGCAATTATCAGGTGATGCAGCACATGGAAAACCAGCATCCACCTGATGGATCCCGCAGGATGATGGCCTCACCATCCCATTGCCCTGGACCACAGCCGGCCCAAGAAGAGGCCCCGCTCCCAATCCCACAGGCATGCAGCAAGGGGGCACTGTGGTCATGCAGTCAGTGAATGCCAGCACAGTACCAGGGAGCAGGAGGATGTTTCTAGCTGCTTTGAGGGGAACCTCATCCTTCAGCCAGGTGATATTAGGAGATGGGTATTCCAGAGCCTCGCAGACCAGGGAGATGGGGTTGTTGATGATCACTGTGACTTCCTCTGCAGCAGCACTGTGGGCATCTACAGCAACGGTAGGACTGGCTGTGAAGATGTGTTTGTGTAGCTGATCAGCTTTAACACCCACTTAAGCTTCCCAATGCTTCACCTCCCAGCCAGAGAGCATGATCCAAGATCAGGGAGTTGGACTTGGCCACACAGTATGTACAACACAAGTCCAGCTTCAGACTCTGCCCTGAATTGCTGCCCTCCAGAACCAGCAGATATACACCCCTTTCCCATAAACCATCATCAGAAATGGATCCTGCACTACATGGACCCTGCAAGAGGTCTCACAAGTGCTTTGGGTCAGGTCCAGGACCTTATGCCATCCCATACCAAGGGATCCTCACCACCTACCTGGGGTAGGCAAGGACAAAGCCCTTTAATTCCATGTCCCCTGCTCACACCCGAGACTGTCTCCATCCAAAGGCATCTCATACCCAGAACATCCAGCAGGTAGTGCTTGGTTTGATTTGCCACAGAGCAGGAGTAGCGGCCAGCATCAGACAGGGAGGCTCGGGGGATGTGGAGCATGGAGCCATCAGGAGATATGGAGAAGGTGCCTCCCCTGGGCAGAGCATGGCCATCTTTCAGCCAGGTGATCTGGGGCTGGGGGTTGCCTGTGTGGGATGGAAAGCAGGTTTTAGCCTTCACCAGTAAAGTTTTTCCATGTGTGAGCACAGCCTGACCGGGGTCACTGCGCTGGAGCTTTTCTGGGAAGCCGGAACCTCAGCCCAAATCCAAGATTGTCATGATCTGGATCAGGCTTTTACAGGCTGCTGGATGAGCCAGCGAGAAGAAAGAAAACTGTCCTGAGTAGGAGGTG
Organism: Agapornis canus; assembly: GCA_036873685.1. NCBI lineage: Eukaryota > Metazoa > Chordata > Aves > Psittaciformes > Psittacidae > Agapornis > Agapornis canus. Next base: position 36,326 of record JBAFWW010039434.1, read on the forward strand.
ATTGATTATTCCCACCACTAAAAGAGAAACCAGATTAGAGGAATGTTAGCTCCATTTGGGAAAGATTGGAGCTTAGATTGTAGAGCAAGCTCCCCATGTGGACTCCCCCTCCCCAGCACTTCCCGGACAGCCCAAATGCAAAGCCAGGAACTATCCCAAAAAACCTCTTCAACCGCTTTCATGTCATCAGCTGGAGCCATCCGTTCGCTCTGCACCCCAAAGGGAGACTCAGGGCAGCTCCCACCTCTTCGTGCCACCCTGTGTGATGCTCACCCGCAGCCAGGCAGGACCAGGTGACCGGGTGACCCTCAGGCACTTTGGTGATCTCTTCTTCACCCGCGTCCTCAATGTGGGGAGGAACTGGGAACACAAGGCACCAGGGACCTCAGCAGGGAACACAAGGCACCAGGGACCTCAGCAGCTGGACAGCCTCACCGAGCCTCTGAGCTCACATGCTAAGGCACAAAGAATCCAGCTCTGCAGCTCCCACCATGCCCAGCCTTAACTTGTGCCTCTTCCTGCAAGGATGAAACTGAAATCCTTGAAGCCTTACCTAGGACCTCCACATAGAAATGCCTCCTGGCCTCCCCAGCTACGTTGCTGGCCAGGCAGGAGTAGTGGCCACCATCCTGGGCTCGGACATGGGTGAGCCTCAGCAGCCAGCCCCCTGGAAGCAAGGAGCAGAGAGGTCTCACGGCCCCAAATCCCAGCACCAGCCCATCCCACGGTGCTCCTGCAGGGAGCTCCACCACGTTTAAACCCATCAGCATCAGGGTAAAACGTGTTCCAGAAGCATTTGTCTCTTCCAGCATCTGTGCTTCATCCCTGACCTGAAAGCACGTGTGTGCGCTCGCTGGGTGTGATGGGAGACCCATCCCTGGACCAGGTGACTGTGGGCAAGGGAACGCCGGTGGCCTCGCAGGTCAGTGTCAGGGATCCTTGCACAGAGACAGTGATATTGGTTGCTGATCCTTGAACGAACTCAGGAGGAACTGGAGAAGCAGAAAACAGCGAGCATCCATTTGCAAAGCAGCCAAGACAGCAAAGGAGCAAGGCAAATGGGGAAAACTGGGTACATCCAGCTTGTCCACACCCTCCTGCTTTGTACGCTTTGAGGACACAAGGCCAGAAAGGACCATCAGCATCATCTGAAGTTGTCAGCTTTGAAGATGTCATGGCACAGGTGACCACAGCAAGTGTGTGCCACTTACCTGCTCTCCAAACCCATGCTTACAGGTGTGCCACAAACCCGGACACAGGCTCTGAGCCACCTCAGCCCTTCCTCAGCTCCAGTGCTTGGTACCTTCACCCATGAGTTTTCCCCAAGCCCTTGGGAAGTGGATGGCTTTATAAAGTGCAAGATGATCTGCTGTGATGGCCCTGGAAAGAAACTCCTGCCTGATGGAGCCAGTCCTACAGCTATTCCTACAGCATACCCCTTCTGGCCTCCTATGTGCTGGGTTGTCCAAGGTCTCCTCCACGTCAGGTTGTATCAAACACTTGGTGGGACACAGCCACCCTTCTGGAGCCTGCCTCCATCCATACCCCACAACCACCAGCCCCATCCCACACCCTTACCATGCACTGCAACATCAAAGTCCCTCTGCTCCTGGCCAACTGTGTTTGCCACCAGACAAGTGTAGTGTCCTGCATGGGCCACCTCTGCCTTGAGGATGTGCAGCTGCTTCCCTTGCTCCGTAAGCAGGAGCCCGTCCCCTCCAGCCACGGGCTGCCCATCCTTCACCCATGTCACTGTGGGTGTTGGTGTCCCCATGGCCTCACACTCCAAAACCACCTCGCCAGCCTTGATGACAGAAACCTTCCTCAGGGCTTTGCTGCTGCCCAGGATCCTCGGCAGTGCTGCAGGTAAACGGACACAAGGTGAAGGTGATGCTGTAGCTACTCCTGTATGTGCAAGTGGATATACAAACATCATTGGTCTGGATGGTGGCAACAAGAAGACAAAGCAAACGTGAACAGGTACAACCAGTGACAACCAACTGCAACCAGCTTGGAGCCAAGAGGAACGCTGCAGGGGCAAAGCTAGCCCAGCTAGCAGCATCCTTTCCAAAGCACCTAAGGCAGCAGGCAATGGGTGTGAGCTTTTGGATCCATCTGGACCTTGCATTGAGATGGCTCATGGCACCTTCAGCCACCCCTACAGGTCCTCTGTGTCTCTGGCTCACCGTGCACCTCCAGGTGATGCTCCCTGCTGCTGCTGCCGGCAGCATTCCTGCACTCGCACCTATACGTGCCCTTGTCCTCCAGCCACACCTTCTCCATGTACACCACGCTCCCTCCTGTGGACACCAGCTTCGGGCTCCCGGAATGGGTGGAAAGGGGCTCACCTACCCAGGGAAGGGAGAACAACCTCCTCTCAGGTTCCCACCTGGATACTGCTGAACATAAACGCTCCTTGCTCCAAGGAGACCAGCATCCCTCTGGTGAGCCAACAAGTGTGCAGGGATGAGGCTGAGGGGCAGGACCCTACCGTCCTTCCACCAGCTCAGGGTGGGGAAGGGGATCCCATGGCACTCGCAGGCCAGCCTGATGGATTGTCCCTCCAGCACGGACACGGTGGTGGGCTCCAGTGAGGAAAAGGATGGGGGCACTGCAGGGGAAGAGAGGAGAGGAGCAGTTCACTGACAGCACCAGACAAGAAGAGTCCTGACCACTGCAGCTTAGCTGGGCTATGCATAAAGAACCAGCAAGGCTCCCCTGCACTGGTTCCATGTGGAAGCAATAACCTTGACTCTGCAGCTGTTGAGCAAGTGATGCTTTCAACTGCACGTGGCCTACAGCAGAGGACAACCGAGCATCCCGTGCCAGCCACCCTGGTTGGCCAGACGCAGCCTTATTAGGTAGCACTGCTTGCTGGGAAGGTTACCTAACTCTTTCCATTCTCGGATGCTGTTCTGAGTTGCTCATAGATACAGCTGGCTAGCAAATGGTGACTCCTCCCCAGGAGGGATATCAGTTCATAGAAGAAAAACCCCAACACCCAGAAACCTCATGAAAACAAAAACAGCAGAACCCAAACAATGCACCCGAGCCAGGCCGCCAGACGTGCAAACGTTTCCCTGGGAAGGGATAGCAGGAACAAGCCCGGATCAGGCAAACTGGATTTCCTCCACTCTCTGGCTACCTGCCTGCAGGACTTCCACCAACTGGCCTAGAGCATCCCTGAGAAAAGCCAGGCTCAGCCCCGGGTGCTGCAGACGTGCTGAATGGGATGGGAGGCTGCAGGGTGCTCAAACCAGAGCTACAGTGGCTGGTACTCATCCTGGGTACCATCACTGGCATGCACCTTAGGCATTGAGAGAGAAGGAGAGCAATACTTGCAGTGAGCACTGCACTGAGTGCAAAGAAAGGATAGAGGAGTCCTGGCAATGCCAAGGAAATCCCTTCAGTCTCCTGCCCAAATTTTGCCAAGACACCACATCTGCATCATCACTGAAATCTCCCCTCAAGACTCATGCAAACATTGGGGTCTTCCCCTCTGACACCTATTCTGCTGGGGATTCCCTACCACCTTGTTTGCAGAGCTGAAATACTTGGGTCTTAGTGTTTTCCAAGTATTCTTAGTGCTTTTCACGTACTCCAGGGACGTATTTTAAATATAAATACACATGTAGCATGTAGTATACATATGCATAGCATAAAGTATATCTATATACTCACACACTAGATATTTTTGCCCCAGTGGGCTGTTCCAACCTTACCCCATACATCCAGATTGTAGTGTCTCTCCTGGCATGTGTACCTGCCCACATCCTGCACACTGGCTCGCTCGATCTACCAGAACAAGTAGAGGTACTAAGATGATCTGCAGTAGAGCTGGACCCACACAGCACCTCCATGAGGAGATCTGGTGCCAGAAGCAGCCACAGGGATGGGATCAGTGTGAGGGGTGTGAATGGTTCTGAACATAGGCAGAAAAAAGGGATTCCCCTTCCCTCTACAACCAAGGGTGAGAAGAGGGAAATGGGGGGATCTTCTAAGCCCTATTTCCCTTCCCATCCTCTGCAATACCCCAAAACGTCACCTGGAGCACGGTCCCGTCCTCAGAGAGCTGCATGCCTGGCTTTGGCATGAGCACATTCCCATCCTTCAGCCAGTGGGAGCCCTGAGCACGGACCCTCGGAGCTGGGCACTGCAGGGTCACCGTCTGGTTGACGATGACAGAGATGTTCTCCTCCTCACCCAGCGTGGTGGGGGGCACTGGAAACCAGATCAACAGGGCAGCACCTTCCCCAAGACACCCCCTTTGTACCCATGCGAGGTACAAGGAGAGCCCCGTTATCCCGAGCATCACCTCCAACCCAACAGCCATGGATGGAGGAGGGAAGGGGCTGGGGATGCACAGGGGTACTTACACTGTACCTCGAGGGTAGCCTCGTGTCTGTCTTCCCCCACAGCACTGCTGGCTACACACGTGTACGTCCCTGAGTCCTGGAGGCGAGCAGTGGGCAGGGACAGCACGTGCCCATCGGAGAGGATCTGTGCTTCCCCGGGATGCAGAGAGCCCAGATGAGCATGAAACCAAAGAAACTCACAGGCAGCTTGGGCTGCAAGCCAGCAGGAACAGGGATGGGTGGGCATAAGCCTGCCTTGAGCCCATCTTTGTCACATCCCATGCACCCTCTGCCAATCTATGCCATCTACGACAGGAAAGCCCAGGGCAGGACTGAGCAGGTTCATGCTCCCATGGACCAAACACAGGGCAGATGTGGGCAACACCGTACCTGCTCAGCTCCAGCAATTGCTTTTTTAAAGGCCAGAATGAGGAAAAGAAGCCTCTTCCTGGAGGGACATCCCCTCCATCAGGAGCTGTCTCACCTGTGGGCCACCCGCCCCTTCGTTGGGTACCGGGTTGCCATCCTTCAGCCACAGCAGCACTGGAGCTGGGGTCCCCATGGCATCACACTCCAGTGTCACCGGCTCTGTCACCAGCACCCTGAGGGACCTTGGGCCAGTTCTGATCTGTGGGGGCACTGGGAAACAGAGAAGTGTCACCAGGAGCAGCAGGGTGCAAAAGGGATGGGATAGGTAGGAAACACCCTGGTGCAGATCAGGCAATACCCATCCATTGGGCCATGATTTTCTAGGCCATTGGGCTGAACACAGGGGATGGCATGGCTGGAATTGCAGAGGACAATGGCTCTGCTAAAGCATCTTCCAGGGAGGTGTCCCAAGGGCTGGGACAACCCCATTAGTCCCATGCA
>JBAFWW010039436.1:0-18423 GCA_036873685.1 Agapornis canus
ACTGGATGATCTTAAGGTCCTTTCCAACCCTAACTATTCTATGATTCTATGTTGTTACAAGAGTGAATATTAGACAGGATTTTCACAAATATTGAGTTAGCTTTGCTCTTGATGTCTTAGGTGAACCCAGTTTTTGGAGGGAGTGCCCTTTTATGACCTGGTATATTAACATTCTCAGTAAGCATCACAATATGCATGGAAGTCTGTGTGCAAACCACAATACACACCAGAAACCCTCCCCTGCTTACTCAGACTGGGATGTTGGGTAGGAAGGAATGAGACAACATTTGGGATCTTTGGGATCTTTGCAAACTGCAGCATTGCACTTAAAAACAGTCTAGTTGCTTTTCTGCATCTTCATTGGTAAGGCAGGAGCTGCTAAATCATTATGCAGCACAGAATAACTAAATCCAGTTTGTTTCCATAACAGAGTCAGTTTAACAAATTCTAAAAGGAACTAGCCAGATTAGTGTCTGTTAAATGCATTTCTGATGGAAAGTTAGGACAAACTGCTGTTGAAGATGAGAAGACACGCTCCAGGACACACATTTATCAGAAGTCTGTAAACAAGTCTCTCTTTCCACGTGCTTGTGGGGTTTCTATCTTCCTTGGGAGCCATGCATACAACTTGCTGCAGGTCTCAGACAAGATGGGCAATTGCTCTGTTCCATTACAGCAATAACTGGTCTCCTCAACACACTCTATCACCAGCACTGAACTACATTAAAGCCTGTGACAGTCAATCATCTATGTAAGGTCAACTAGTTGGCCTCTCCAGATACTCTGCTGGAGAGCCCTTTGGCCATGTGTCTCATTTTCAAGCCTGAACACCCTCACTGAATGTGCAAGTGCCATCAGCAGGCAGAGAAGCAAGATGCAGGGAAGGTGCTGCCTGATTTTAGAAAGTGTTTGTAAGCTGCAAAAAAGTCTTGAGCAAGCTCTGATCCAAGCAGAACTTTGGATATGCTTTCAGTATTGGTAATCTGTCCTTGAATGTGATGGATGGCTGTATAAAAATAAAGCACAAACTATCGCTATTCTAGATACTAGGAACAGAAAAATAACAGGAAGCTAATAATAGTTACTGTCAATTCAGTGCTGCTTTTTACTTACAGCTCTCAAAATCACATGGTATTCCTCTACATCCGTGTGGCTCTCATAGCACAAGGCTAACCAGGGATAAAGCTAAACAGAGAAAGAACTTTAGAAGAACCCTCTCACCAAAGCTGACACCTCAAGGCAATAATCTGCAGATTTTGAAGACTCAAAGATTCCTGGAATCACTCCAGGAGCTAATTGCATTTCAGCAGCCTACCTGCAAATGGTAACAAAAGTATTTTCTTTTAATTAGTTGACTAAGTGAATTACATTTTAAGTGACTGATCTTCTCTATACTGCTGTTCACGTCTGCTGAAATTCCAAGGGAGAAAAATCCTTGCCTGTAACAGTTCCCAGTCTATCAGCTAATCCCAGACAAGGCAGAGTATAACTGGTGAGGTAACTGGAAGAATCTGCCTCTTAACTGGCAATCAGTTTTTCCCTAGGCATTTGCATTACAGCAGAGTCATTCTTTTTAATTTGCAAACCGAGCACGGAAATGCAAGTTTCAGTGGGTATCAAGTGTTTCTTTTCACTTCTCAGTGTCTCTGGCATGTTCAGAAAAACACAGCTCCTCCTGTAGGTAGCAGGTGTTGTCATGGCAATTCAGTTTGTTTAGTTTTGCATTTTTTAGTTTAAATGTACTGTGTGTGCTTTGTTTGAGATAAATACAAGATGACTCATATATAGAACCTGTTGCAGAAAACAGCTATCTGAACTGATTGCTTCTGCTGCAAAAATGAAAGTAAAGGATACTATTTAAAAACCATAAACAATACAACAGAAAAATACTGGAGGGATTGCCTGTTGCCCTTTGCTGTAATAGAGACTAACGAGCTTGGAAAAGCCCTAGTCTCAGCTCTGCTAAACTCAGGCCATCAGAGCACAAGAGGACTGTGAGACTAGCTAAAATAAATACAGCATTTATAGACATTTATAAGGAGTTTCATTTACTTTCTGATGTTGCAGCATTTTAAGCTTTTTTCCCCCCAGCTGTCAGGGACTGAGGTTATAGATTTCTTCCTAAAACTATGCCACACAAGTGACCACAAGACTCAGATCATGCCCCACTGAAGCTGCATGGAAAAGCTGGGGCCAGTGACCTTATGCTTTCTAGGTGCATGCAGTGGTGCAGCTTACCACCTACCCAGTTCTGAGACAACCCATTGCATTCCCAACCCATAGCCTTTCCACCAAAAACCCAGCAAGGTATCCACCTGCAAGTGGAAGATTTTCCTGCACTGGACATTCTAGTAAGATAAAGGTAAAATATCCTCCTGGTTGGGGAAAAAAAATGGACCAATCTAGCAGACAGGTGATAACAGTTCACTTAACTGGTATTTGGGAAAAGATGGGGGTGTATGAAAAAGGGGGGGGGGGAGGGTAATCTGAGGCAGAAGCAGGAAGATAGTCATTGCCATTTCAGAAGTCACAGACCTTGTTAATGCTCCTCCGTGAAGACAGCCTGCACACTACAAAGACTCATGCAAGTTTCAGTTTACAGTAAGGGTGAGAAGAGCTCCTTTATTAGGGAAAAGAGCTTCCCACTTGCATTAAGAGCTGAACTGGTGTCAGCTTAAGCCTCTCTTCATCCTCTACAAAGCCCTAAAACCAATTGTGTCTGATGAGCCTCTTCACAATAACGTCCTCCTAGGACAAATGTGGCTGCAGTTATAACCAGGTGGTGGTATTTCAGGATATTGTCTTGAAACTGTGTATATTTGTGCTCCCACTGGGGAACTGTCAGTCCTTTCCATACCTTCCCACATGAGTTTGTTTTCCTGCTCTGTATATTGTCAGCCTAAACATTTTCTTTTCATAGCCTCAGAATTAAAATAACACTGTCTATCCAGCACATTCAGTGACAGTGGAGTAAGACTGCACAAACAAGCAACAGACAGACATATTCAGATTTAACATCCAAGTGTATCAGCTAGGTAGAAAATACTTGTAACTGGGAAAAGTGCCTCTGTATTCCCTTTCATCAAACTTTTGCATCTAGAGGAAAAGAGCTGCCAGTCAGTAGAGGATAGGAGTTGGAAAGACAAAGATATTAATAAACAGGCAGCTACAGCTTGATAAATAGCAAGGTAACTCCGCTGGAAAGTCGGTTTGTGTGCACCAGGAGCACAGGGAAAAGGCAGACTACGTTGTCCTCTGTAGCTTCAGAGACTGAAGAGCTTTGATCTGATGAACAGTTTGCTCTCAGTTGTTTCAACTCTGTGGCTAAGAATCTGAGAAATATCAAATTCTTGAAGAGTAAAGACTTTCAAAGAGCCTGTGAATTTCCAGTGAAACCCAAGCCTGCTTTCAGAGCCTGAATGCTGGAAAACCTGGGATTGATCTTGTACTGTTTTCCCTCCACAACCCCATGTGTGCTGTGGGTGAGAGCGTGCCTTGTGATCAAAAGCGATCCTCAGCTCATCATCAACTGCAGCATCTCTCCAGAAGCCACTCAGTCAAAACCCCCAGCCACGGATGACAGCTGCTTCAGAAGAGGCTCACCAAGGTGGCAGGGGGTGGAGGGTCCTTTGGACAGCTGCTGAGACACTGGTAGCTGATCCTCAGGAAACTGAAACCCAGACCTCATAAACCTGCTGTGATAACATTTATGGAAGTGGCCCATTGTACCCCAGAGCATTACAGGAACCAAAGGGATGGCCTGGGCAAACTGCTTTGCCTTAGAGGCTGGCCATGGTCTATCCCTCCTGTCTGAAAGTGCTTTGAAAAGCAGAATTCATTGTCTATAGGAGACAACAGCCTCTGCTTTGGCTGTGTCCCCTCCACTTTTGGCAGAGGAGGCTTGTTTTGTAACCAGCGCTTGTAGCAAGTGCCGTGACCCATTAAAAATACCTGTCATGCTGAGCTCCAGAGCAGCACCACCTGTCTGGGTTTCTTCATTAAACCAGTAAAACTTATCTGAGAGGGACGCTGAAACCTTTTACGTGCTTCTGGGAAAGCAGGTTTCTTTGGGAACTGTAGGATGGCCTTTGCTTTGTAGCACCATCTTCCAGATATATTCTTTATTCCAAGGGGGCTGGAGGGAAGCCTACCTTACACTTAACGTAGGGGCTATCTGGCGCCTGGGTGGGCATGACACCAATTCTTACTGATACACGTTGCTCCCCTTTTTGTCTAGAAGCAAGCCCTGAATGCTTGGTCCCTGCAGAGATTACCTAGAACCATAGAACAGTTTGGGTTGGAAAGGACCTTAAGATCATCTAGTTCTAACCCCCCTGTCATGGGCAGGGACACCTCACACTAGACCAGGCTGCCCAAGACTCTGTCCAGCCTGGCTTTGAACACTGCCAGGGATGGAGCATTTACCACTTCACAGAGGGCTGAAGTTAAGTAGCTTTAGGCACATGATAGAAAGCACTGACGAAACAGGCAGAACTTTTCCATTCAGGAAGCCAGTGCAAGTCTAGCTACTAATTAAGAAATGATCTGTCACAGGGGTCTGTTTTAATGCCAGTTCCTAGCTTAAGGTCAATGAAAAGCCTCTATCAGAGTGGTGCTGTACCTCTGTTGCCTTGTCAGAACTGGCTGGCACACACACCCAGTTCTTCAACAGAGGTCTGCTGTGTGCCTCTCAGTAATTCATTCCCTTTGCAGTTGCAACTGGGATGATTAAATGCACTGCTCAGGAAACAGTCACAAATCTATCTGAAAAGGAGCACTTGCCAGTTTTTATGTATAAGCATTTCTTCAGCTTTATACAGCACTGAGTTCTCATTTAGCTTATTGAAACAGCAAAATAATACAGAAACCACCTTGCAGAGAGAGCAGTTCAACCATAGGACAATATTATGTCAAGGCAGTCTTAGTAAAAATGCATTAACTATTTAACGCAACACCACAATTTAGCCTGCTTCATGACCAGAGTCATAACCAACGGAGGCCACAAGGCAAATGCCAGCCAAAATTCATAAAACTTGACTCACAAAAATATAGTTTTAAAAAAAACAAAACACAACTACGCTTTCTTAGTTTGAAATTACTGGCAGGATTTAATCTGTTCCACACCTCAAGACATGCTGTACGATGGCCTTTTCCCTTGTATCACCATGGTGTTAGTAATACAATCTGTTTATCTGGAGGCCTCCTGCTTCTTTCCCTTCAAGAATGGTGTAAGAAGGAAACATTGTGCAAAACATCTGAAGCATGACAGCCCACCACTCAACGCCCTGCTAACACTCAAGCTACACTTCAGTACACTGTTTACCTAAAGCTGGGTAGCTCTCCAAACCTTTCTAATTGCATTCTTCCTCAACTTTCATCTAATACGAGCAAGAATGTTTTAACAGAGTTTTGGGGTTGTTTTTTTCTACTGCAACAGCTTACCCACAGCAGATTTTGAGATGGCAAGTCACAATGACTGGAAATACAAGTTCTTTAAGGTAGGTCATTGGAGAAGGTACATCCTTTCTGCAGTGTAAAACAGGCTGTATGGGCAGGTTTTAATGGCAGGGCTTATATATAGTAAGGTTCCCAACACCAATTTCTGCCTACACTGAGAACTGGAATGATGGACAGATTTCATCTTCTCCAATCACTCTTGCCAAGCAACACGCTGAAAGACATGGAAATGTGGCTTTCATTCATGTCACCAAGTTTTAAATTATTTGGGAATATCACTTGTAGTTTTAAGAACAGTAATTTAGTGAACATACTGAACTTGTTAAAGACTTTCAGCTTATTTGATTTTCCAATGGTTAAATGAATCTTTAATGTACACGTTTGTATGTCCAAGATTGATGATGTTGCACAGAACACACAGTTATGTTCTAAGGGCAGACTACGCCACACCAAAGGTCCACCAAGACCGGGATCCTCTCTCCAGCAGTGACCAAAAATTAACGGCAAGCAAAGCATATAAGAACATGATAATATGTTCCAGTCTCTAGTTATCATGATGTCCCCAAGTTGGATGTGGTTTCTGCACATTTAGTAGCCAGGATTTCTTTTTTTAACTTGGCAAATCTCTCTTCGAGCCTGCATAAACTTTCAGCACACCCACAGGATCCTGCAGGAAGGAGCTCCTCAGCTCAACTACCTGTTGCAAGCCACCTCCTTGGCTTGCTTTGAATGTTTCCTCTTAAATTCATTTGGTAAACCTTTATTTCTATAAGCTCCCCGCCTTCACACAACCATGGATGCACAGATCTCTCTCTTATACTACAAGAATCATAAGGGCTGGAAGAATCTGACCTCAAATACTTTTTCAAACCTATAACTTACACCTACCCCTACAATAACCTTTGGCAGCCTCAGGACAAACCATGCCTGTATAGCTCACTGGCTGACACAGAAATCTTGTGTGAGTTAACAATACTCTTTTGGGTTCCTCCTATGTCAGCCAAGACCCAAATCCAGATCTAAGTTTATACATTTCACAAATACTGCCACACATTTCCAAACTACTGTTGTTCTTTTTTATTCTACTTGTTGTCATCAGCCTTCCTCCTAGCTCCAGAGAGCTGGCCAAGTCTTAACAATAGCTTTCAACTCTGCTGAAAACCATAACATTTACCCTGGCAAGACATGCAGAATGACCACATTTCCAGCTTAGTACAAATAGAAACAAATGCTTGCAAATAGAAACTCCAATTTGTGCCCTGCAGGATCTTCAAAGAGTTACAAAACAACTTGCCTGCTGCCCAAGCACTAATCCTTGTTTCAGCCATAGCTAAAGCGTTAGTAACCAACCCCCTTAAGATCACCACCCAACACTGGCCTTTCTTTTAGTTTCATGGGGCTTCCTCTTTCTGGTGTTGACACCAAACTTAGCTCTTCCATTCCCTTCCTCCCAGTTAAACCCAAGTTGCAAGTAACATCCTGGCTTTAAATACAGTGCTGTGACATAACTACTGCCTTCAAAATCTCATTAAAAGCTTCCCACACCAACTCTTCATATGCTGCTGCTGTAGGTGTCTGCAGCTGAGGAACATACATTGCTTAGCAGCTTCTCTGAGGCTGGACCATAACTACAAACACTCCCATCTGACCAGAGATCCAGCAGCTGGGCAAGCAACCACACAGACCAGCACTTATTTGGATGTTGAAAATCCTCAAACCTTGATGTCACAGACCTAATCTAATGTCACCTCTAACACTGGCGCCAGAAACTCGTATTGCCTCCAGATACACCCTCAAGCAATTCATCCAGCTAACAGTGCTTCTTGTTTCCACAGGGTGGGAATAGGAGGCTTTAAAACTTATCTTGTCTCTTCAGCCTCCCTCTTCCTTGCACCTAAGCTGAACACCAGGCCTGCCTAGCCTTCCCACTGGCCAGAAACACAGATCATCCTGGAAACCAGGCCTACACCACTCAGACTTGCTGTCTCCATCTGACATCCCAGTCCTGCACTCATGACGACTGGCACTGTGTCATTTCTGCAGCAATAGCTTTAGCTCTGCCCATGATCAGATCAAGTCTCAAGTGAGAGTTACAGGTTTGAGTCTGAAAGAGGGGGTGAGGAAGGAAGAGGTTTGCCAAGATAAGGGCTGTGGTCAATGTATGCCTCACAGGCTGTCCGTTCAGACACAGTCACCAGTTCAGTCTACCTTGTAGGACTGGCCACTCTCCCATTCACCAGAAGTTTGCCACCTCACATGTCCAAAAACTTGTCCTAGATCATCATCCACATTGACTAACTAGCCTTCCCACAGCTCCATGAGACTGGCAAGATACAACAATAAAAGAACATCTCTCATCTCTGATTTCTTGTTTGTAGGTGAGATGTAGGCCACATGTTTAACATAGAGAGTACTGCCAGCAGCACAGCTGCGCCTATAGCTAGCTCTGAGGCTGCCAGTGGGTCAGTGACCATTTCAAAATGAAGGCTTGGGGTCTCATTCAGGAAAGGCATTGCTGAGCAAGCCTAACATGCTGGCAGGTGGATCTTGCAGGCTTACAGTGGTACATGGGATCAGGATAACCAAGTTTTGACCTCTTTGAGGTTGTTTGGTTGCAAGCTCAGGTTAGTGGTCAGGTTAAGATTTGAGTTCAGAGAAATATGAATTGCAGAGAAGAATTTACAGATACCTTTTGCAGGTACTTCACATCTAAGATGAAGTATAATGCCAGGAGCCTAGGGTTAAGCCAGCAGAAGCTCAGAACCAAGTTTCTTTCTAGGTCATACAGTACCTAGACTGAGGACAGGGACTACCACAAAGCTGAGGAACAAGATCCATGGCAGGCAAAGTGGCAGGTACTGAACTGTGGGAACACACTGTCAGGGTCCTGATGAGCACCATCTAGTCCCACACCTGACACCCCATTTCAGCTCAGCCCTGTCTCCTATATGAACATCAGACCTGTGCTGTAGGTAGCTTGTGTCTGTGGGGGTCCATCCAGGCGACACAGTCTTGCTTGTCCTTATTGCTGCCTCTTGCCCTTTCTCCTGCATGAACTTTGGGCAATGCTGCAGCTTTACCAGTCCCACCTCCTGACTGCTGACAAGGATTCACCAACAAACTTACTTTTCAGGTTCTGTTGTGAAGACGTGTGCCTCAACATCAGCTGTGGGAGGCTGGTGCTAGATCAGCAGCAGTGGAACTGACCAGCTAAATTTAACTCTGCATATTAGAAAGCCACATAATGGTTGCCATCTGGGCTTGCTGAAAGGATGTCTTTCTGAAAGATTGCCATCTGAAAGGTTGCCATCTGGGCTTGCTGAAAGGTGGAAGACACAGGCTTCTGGGTAAATTGGCTAAAGTAAGGATTAAGATCAAGCTCAGCAGAAGAGCTGGGATAACTACAGGGGTTTAGAATCCCTGCAGAACAATAATACTGGGGTTTACTGCAAGGGTTTCCTTAATTAGGTTTGGAGCACGTAGGTGTTGATGGATGGCACGTGAAGCCAGGTCTGCTTCTCAAACCAGGAAGGACCTTAGCCAGCAGCACTCTCACTTGAGTTTCATAAGGCTGTTAATGAAATCCACAGTGGTGATGGTAAAAATAGACACTGTTTCATAGCCCAGGAATGACTTAGCTTTTGGGTTTAAAAAAACCTTCCCCTGTCATTACAAGATGTAAAGAGCAAACACATGAAAGTCATTTTCAGCTCAGCATACGTAACTGGAATCAGGCCATGATCATTTATGACTTGATGACCCCCATCTCAGCATAAACATATCAAAAAGGGACAGCAGCAAATCCTTCAGTTGTTCTGCACAGTCTGGTAGTAATGACTCCATCAGAAATGCTGCGAACAGATCAGAGCTTTCCAAATCAGACAATGTGCTTCCTAGAGGCCCCTTCAGCCTTGATGGTAATACGAGCTGTTGTCACATTATCTTAAAGGTCTCCAAAAGAGATCCAGTCCAATTCAGCAGCAGATGTTCAATAATGATTGCTTGATCTTAACCTGCATCTCAGTTCCAATTCCATGAGCCAGCAAGGCCAGAAAGTGACACAGAGGAAGACTGTTCCCATTTTCATTTGAGACATAAGGAAATCCCTCCAGAAGCTGCAAAGTGTCTTTCCCCAGTTTAGGAGCTAAACAGAGCAAGCAGTTATGCAAATAGTCCTGTCTCAAGAGGAAATTAACTTCCTACCACCTTTTTGGAGCACTGGTTGGGTTAGGTCTGGAGGGAAAAACTAAGTCACAGCTTCCACTGCCTTGCTGGTCTGGCACAGCAGAGCCAAAGGAATGTGGAATCAGCCCCCCTAATTGCACACTGGGTCCCAGGCAAGGAAAATAAAACATGTTTTTACCAAATTTAAGTGTCTGTCTTTTAAAAAAAGCAGTTATAAAATAAAAAAAAACCAACAAACTGTTAACACAAATTTCAGTTTCATTGGTTTTAATTAGTTCACAGCAGCCCGTTTTATGCTTAGCCAGAGCTCTGCAGTACTCTGAAGCACGCTGCATTCCACCTTCACTGATTAGCCACCTATACTCCACTAAGAGGCATATATATACAAACTTGAGCTGAAGATGAAACTCCGAATACTTGAATGCAATGCCTCAGGAGTAGCCAGTTTAAGGCTTACAATTATGCTTCAGTCTCATAAATTAGGCTTTAGATTTGTGATTAGGCTTTAGTCGCTGGACTTCCTGGTCCTTTGTTCAGGGAATTAAACTATATTCTTTGGGCTTTGGATAAAAATAAACCCACATCTGTAATGTAATCTAAAGGACCTGGAGCATGCTTCAGGGTTCAAATAATGCTGGTTACTTTCTATTCTAGGCAGAGCAATAAGGGAAAGTAATTAAGACAACAAAACGAGTCTTCTCATTTGCCATCTGTAAAACATTTTAGTGCAGGAGAAAAAATAACATCAAGACTTCACTTTTGAAAACTTTTGTTTGATAAGTGGCATTTTACCTCGTCAGGAAATACGGTGAGAAAGAAGCTGGATTGTCCTGCTCTGAAAACATCGGCATGGAACCTCCCATTATCCAGAGGCGGAAGTACAACACGAGAATCACCTTCAAAGAAGAACATCCCAGTTAGCAGTGAGCTACTAAGAAGAACTAAGGCCTCCAGCAAGTATTTTGGTGTGCTAGAGCTTCATGCTCTCTCTGCCTATAAGTGAGTCAGCCCAGTGTTTTGGCTAAATTCAATTTTGCCACCCTATGTAGGCTGACAAATGTGTCAACCCTCAGCACAGATAGCTCAATACGTTGTTGTGTGTCCCCTTTCATGTGTGCATTACTGACAGCAACTGACTTATCTCAGCTACCCACGACAAAGGCAGCATTTTGAAGGACAAATCTATCACTCTGCTGTGGCTCAGACTGCAGAGTTTTCCTATTGACCTCTACCTAAATACAGAGGAGGAAAACATGGATGATGCCTTAAAAGCTATTATCATTCACTCATGCTGGCATAGGTGTAAGGACAAGCTCACCAGAGTTTCTCATGCTGCGTAATCCTTATCCCTGGAAGGACTTCAGCAGGCTGGCATGTCTCCAGCTTTCTGGGAACCACTTGTCAAGGAACAAGCAAGGGGATCTGGCTCCTAGAGCAGCACAGGGAACCACACACCCCCATGGAGGTACTTGTTTTCTCCCCTGCGGCATTTCAAGTCATGCTTGGAGCATGCCATGCAGCAGGTATTTGCAGGCAGAGGTTTTATTGTGACTTTTACCAAGAACTGCTCTGAAACTAATGGCATGCAACTGAAAAGTCAGCCCAGCACCACAGAGTTCCCCTGTATTTAGGGCAAGAAATACCTGCGCATTATTACATGGTTGTAAGGGCAACCACTACAAATAGAAAGAAAATCTGAACTGGAAGCACATTCTTGTGTCTGCCTAGCTGAAGTTCTCTAAACTCTTTTGCAAGACTAACTTTGTATTAATATCTACCATCTAACCTTTCAGAGTCTTTTGGGGTACCACCACACAACATTCCTTCATATGGAGAAATACATGGTCAAGTCCATTCATACTTACATAGCTTATCACCAAAACAGCTCTCTTCAGAAAAGGCCGAGCGGTATACAAGAAATTCTGGTTGTTATTTGCAGTCAGGTAGCTGAAACATAAGGAAACAAGTACTTGTTGAAACAACAACTCGTTTTTCAAACTGGAGAAAAAGCTGTTTGTGTTAACACATTGTGATAAACTACCCTAATCTAATGATGCAGTAATAGTGACATCAATCTTACTCTTCAAAGCTCTTTCCTCATGATTTAAGTAAAATATTGAAACCACTTCAAATAACAGCTACTATAATACATTGCATTTTCCCATCAAACTCTGGATTTGGTTTGTAGGTTTTTAAAATCATAATTAACTCCATAATCCTCAGAAAACCTCCATGTGTGTCTCACTAAGATTGCTGTCTTCAGACCCCCAGAAGATTACACCGAGACACATTTTTAAAAGGTAACCAAAAGAGAACAATTAGATTTTATTCCATTATTAAAACACAAAAACTCCTTTTCCCCAGCTCTCTGCTCAGTCTCTAGAGGTGGGAATAACTGTTTAGCAGATCTGCACTTATTTTAAGCCGGTATTTTTGAGTGCATCCAGCACACTTAAGTTTCATCACAACTCTGCTGACAAGGTGTTATGATAATTAAACTGCACAAACACACAGGTGGCTTATTGTTGTAGGAGTGTTCATAAAAAGTCCTTCCTGTTTCTCAATGAGTGAAATTAAATTGTGTCTGGAGCCAAAACTACATATTTATTTTAATACAGAGTAGAAGCTCTTGCCAGACTGTATGGCACTTTCTTAATATAACAAATGATGCTGTACCTATTAATTAAATGATAATTCCATTTCTACTGAACCTTACAGGGCTTTGTCATTGCAATAAGGTGATGAAAAACAAAAAGAAACACAGAAGAGAGAACCGGAATAATTTAAGCATATAGGAGCTAGAAAACTATTGAAAAAAATACAGTTTTAAGAAGTTATAAATATCAAGTAAACAAATTCAGAAGGAAAACATTTGTGAGTTCCTCTGTGTAAAATACAGTCAGTATCAGGATACTCTATTTAAATGATTTACAAAACCTGTAGCACGAATCACAACACCTGCAAGCAAGTTACCTTTCCAAGCATGAAATCATTATACGTTTCTCCTGTGAACATCTAGCACATAAAACACATCTTATTCCCTCTCCAAATTCCTCAAGACAGTCTATCATCTGATTGCTTCCACCCTTCAAGTCTTCGAAAAAACCCACAAGATTTGGCAGTGTTAAGAAGTGCTGCAGAGTCTTTAATATCTGGCTTTTTGTTCAAATTTTCTGTGGAAGGAAGTCTGCAAGCCTGGTCACCATGGCACACTGCAGACAAAAGCACCAGCGGCAAAGCCAGCAAGAAACAGAGGTGACATTTAACAGGAAAAAGGAAGTACAGTCTGGGCGCTCTCCACAAAATAACTGCTCTTCAGAAGAGTGTCCAAGTGTTGTACCTAAAACTTAGGGACCACACCATACACTGCAAAGCAGGCCAGAGGACTTTCAGTCTTTAGTGCCTACCTATTTACAAATGTTGACATTTAAGCTCTGAATCTGACTTAAATGTCAGACTAGTCTTCAAGGGCTCAACTCCACGAAGTGCAAAGTTTTTTGAGCTCCCACTGATCGTAATCAGGCCCCAGAAAGTACAAGTGAGATGAAACTAAGCTTTAAGCTCTCTCTCTCCATGAAAGGTCAGGTTGGCCTTCAAGTGTTCACCATGGCCCTGCTCCAAAGCCCACCGAAGCCAAAGGGAAAGACTGTCAGTGACTTTAATAGCATTTGGATCAAGCCCTGGTCTTTTGTTTCCTACTGAAACCTTCTACAAAACTCAATCCCCTCATGATTTGCAGTGGGAACAGAAGTGTTGGGTTGCATTTTGTTTATACTTTTATGGGTGGAGGGAGGAAAGCCCTCTATTAATCACACTGCCTCACTCTTTTCAAGAACCCATTTTCACTTGCTCATAGTTTTAACTAACTGCAACACTTTGAGCAGAAATTTTTCATTACAAATATTTGCTTTAGGTGGAATTATTCTGGGAAAAGATAAACCAGAACAGTTTAGCTTCTTCTCCAAGACTTAAATTAGAGACAGAGGAGCACTTTTAATAGGTGTTAAGAAGTCTGCCAACTTCATCCTTGAGAAACTGCATCACCTCATACCAGTGATCCAGAACTTGTGACGTGTCCATCATCTCCAGGCCACGTGTTTGCCACCCTCCAGAAAAGCCAGCTGTGATCAGGCAAGCAGCAAGCTGAGGGAACAGCACAGATAGGGAGGTAGGGACATGCAGACCTTGTTGCTTGGCAGGGATCTGGCTTTTAGCAGATCAAGTATGCATCAAAGATGTTCCAGCTAGAACCACTGCTGGGGACAACATGCTGTTTGTTGTAGTACCCCATCAGCAAGAACAGTAAACTTTGTTTTAGTCTGCTGAGGCTCAGAAAAGTGTATTTGTGCTTCAGTGACTTATGAACACTGACCTAGGTTGGGAGACCAGCACAGAGGAACCCTTATTACCATCTCTTCATTCCCTCTCAAGCCTGGCCTGAGGAGAAAATTGAAGCCAAAAAATGATCTGTAAATGGAAGGCCGTAGTTGCTTTCATCGTTGGCAGTATGGTGCAAGAATGCTTACGCTATAAACCTCTTGATTTTGACTTTTTTGTCTATCTGTAACTAAAATGCCACCCACATCTCACACCTTCCTTGCAGCAAGCATAACACCATGCAAACTACCAAGCACAGTTTTAAGGCATAAGTTTATCTGTAAGTCAAAGTTAATTTGAAATGCTCCATGAATTGCAGGGCAGCTCTGGCCACTGCAGAGGAGGCCTTCTGAAAACATTTCAGAAAATCCTGACAGTTTATGTTGTGGAGCAATAACACAGCCAGGAAAAAAAACCCCAACCCCCTGCACTGACACCAATTGCAAATCACCACCCTGTGCTAGAGAGCAGATGGGCTGCAAGCAAGAAGAAACCAGAATGAAAGCAATGGATAACTGGGAACTGGTGAAGCAAGACAGTTCACAGAGCCCTGATTTTCCTGATCATGTCCCCAAATGCTTCTGCTTCTTTACAGCTTGTTAAGAAATGTTGGGGGGTTTCCCATGACAGTTCAGTTAAGAAGCATAGCTTTTCCATTTGAGAAAGCTGCTGTCCTGAAGTCTATCTGGAAACCACAAAGGATAGCATGGTCCATTGCTTGGTAATCCAGCTGTCTACCCAGCAGATGAACCTGTGCAGGTGCTATAAACATACCTGCTATGCTCAATGCATCAAAGCTTTACAAGAACTGTGTGGTTTTCCAAAGTACCTTACTGAGGCTACTACTTGTTTCAGAGAAGGCAATTATTGAAACACCTCATGTCCAGTGCTGCTGAATACACAGATTACGTATTGAAATCAAATGAACTGCAAATGGGACCTGGATGAGGAAGTTTGCTAAACGTCAGTGACATGCAGCATTTAAAAATGCACTAGTATTTACCTGTAAAATTGCAGCTTGCAAATACATAGAATCATAGAATTAACTAGGTTGGAGAAGACCTTGAAGATCATGAAGTCCAACCATTACCCTAGCACTGCCAAGTCCACCACTAAACCATGTCACTGAGGGCCTCGTCTACATGGGTTCTGAACAATTCCAGGGATGGTGATGCCACCACTGCACTAGGCAGCCTGTTTCAGCACCTGAGCACCCTGTTGGTGAAGAAATTCTTCCTAATATCCAATATAAACCTCTCATGGTGCAGCTTGAGGCCATTACCTCTTGTCCTATCACTGTTACTTGGGACAAGAGACCATCTGAAGTTACACTGAACTTTTCTCAGACAGCCTTCAGATCAGCCAACGCTCTTTATTTTGCCTTTAGCTGGAAGACTCAAAGAAATCACTATTACAAGTTTAACTGCTTTATACCCACTTTAAAAAGCTGCCTATATAAAGTCATTTACAGGTCAGATTTCCATGCATTTGCCAACCACATTAGGCTGCCAAACATCCCACTGTTCATGGGAACCACTCCCTAGCACCTACTCCACCCCAACCAGCATAATGTGCCTCCCCATGCCAAAATACACACACACATTCATTCCTGCGAGAGCAGGTGTGGGATATATGTAGGAAAACTGTACTGATGGTAGCTCCATGCAGCAAAATGCTACCTCCAGGGTAGGTGAATATTTCAAGGTGTGGGTCTCCCAGATTTTCATAATGATATAATAAAATTAGAGGAGGAAATCCAGATCATCAGGTCTACTAAATGAGTGTGAAAAGAGCCCACTTAGGTAGAGGTTCCAGCTCTGCATAGTGCCAGCTTTCCCACAAAGCCAACCAGCATGTAATTGCCTACTTGCTATCTTTTAAAAGCCTTTCAGGAATATTCCCTGAAGCAATCAGTATGACAAAACCCAGTAAATCCAAGAAATGCTTAATAATGCTTAGATTTGTTTTGCACAGTTCGAGTGGAGGCCAAGATAGATATTTGGCAGCTCCAGCTTCCTGAAAAGCATGGCTCATCCTGAAATCTATTACATCATCAGGGCACTCGGAGGTTTTATAATTGAAGACAGCAAGGTAGGTGGCCTAGTAAAACTCAATACTACACAGTTTTCAGGAACGTAAACTTTGCTGGTACCAGATGGACTCTGTGTTAATCAAAACAAACTTCTCTAAGAAGCAGGCAGCTTTTTCAATGTGCCTGTATTACTGGAGGCATCTAGAGTTTACAGAAAGGAGTGGGGCAGCTCACCGAGCTGCTGTTCATTGCCATGGCTCTGTGAGCTATCACAGACTACTGGCAACACATTTATCCCACACTGCAGCCGACTCAACTTTGGTATAAAATGTCATCTTGCTCTTGCATTCTCCTTGAAGGCTTTCTCAAGGGAAGCAAATATCCAGCACGAGGACATCTAAAAGACCAGGTTAAGTATGCAGTAGAACAAGCTTCAGTATTTCAAGAACCTGTTTTTGCCAGGCCCCTCCACTGCCAGATCATCGCTCCCATTTATATTCTTCTCAGCAAATAGATGCAACTGCCAGAAACTGACAGTTTTGAATTAGTACATTCAAAACCTTAATACTAAAGGAAGACATTAGAAGGATTAGCATAAAAGCAAGGCTGCTAACTTGGTCTTAATTATTGGTAATGGTAAGACACCTCTAATCAAGATATTTTTAAACCTAGAAGGGGCTATTTTAAGTGAACATCAAAGCTTTAGGTCACTGGTAGATGCATACCTAATTCCAAACCAGGTTGCCACACTCCCCTCACGATCATGTGCAAATTTTACAGGAGCCATATTTTGTTTACAGACACCACCTTACCATTTCTACTTAAGGATGATTTCCTTATAGTCTGTCAAGCCAGCTATATCTTATATCAGAGAAGTATCTTTTCAACCTAGCTTGGCTTATATTACTCCTTGAGGACAACCATCAAAAGGCAGTGAGAAAACAGGAACAAAAATCGATCACAAAATAAAAACAAAATTGAGCAAAAGGAAATGAAAACCAATATATTCCAGACACGTCTGGATTTTTAACTTGCTTAAAATACTTGTTAATGCAGGGAAATAAAATACCAGTCACAGCTACAGGTTTTACAAGGGAGAAGAAAGCCCCCCTGCTTCTCTCTTTACGAGTAGTCTTAACATTCCCTGCAGCATATATGTAGCATCCTTGCTCCTTATCTCCCCAGAGAACCTTAAACCCCACTGACAAGCACCCATGCAGATGCAGATGTTTAAACACATACCAAACAGAAGCAGTTTTACAGACTCTTTAGGGGGCCATGGAGAGATTTAATGAAAGTCACAACTGTTTTAACTCATTTGCACTGATAACATCACATATTCTTCATATACATTTTCAGTTGTAACCACATTTGGAGATCTTGCTGCTACTGGATTTTTGGCGAAAGCAAAGCAGGGCATAAATGCACTGGCATGTACTTCAGAGAAGACAATTCCACTCATGGCTTTTCAATATTCTTTTGGGCAATACATATCTCATTCTGCGTGGGATGAAAGTAGAGGATGAAAACTGGGAGGAACAAGAAAAGGGGGAGAAAGAGGCACAGGAAGGGATCAGGAATAAAACAAGAAAAAAGGTAAATCACAAAATGCACTTAACAGATCAAAGATGTGACCAAGAAGATGAAAAAGGGCTTCCCTTCATACCAGACATTCCACCGACATGACAAGGAGACAAGGTGGAGCAGGGTTAACAGGAAAAATAAGACCTCATCAAAGCACGGCCACTTTCCACCAGATTTCAGAAACCAAAGCACCATGCCTGCAATTTAAACCTTCCATCGATTTTAGCCATTTTATTTCCTCTGTATCACACACACCCGAGGCACTGAAATTAACCATTAGGCTTTTTATTTCTTGTCCTAGCCCAGTTAAGGGCCGGTAGAGCAGTATTTCAAGTAACTGCATTATAAGCAGCGCTGATAGCAGCTTTGGCTGCTCCAGACATTTAACTACAAACCCCTGGTTTCAGCTGCTTATTCTTGTGACAAGCTGTATTCATTCAGGCTGAAAGTTTTCCCTAACAGGAGCTTGTTGTCAAGCTAGAATTGTTTTCTTCCTTGAAAGTTCAGTTAAAACAGTTAGGCTGTTCCTGAAAAAAACAACTGGAGAGATTTGCCTGTATCAAGAAAGTCATGAGACCACATTATTGGGAAAGCTCCAGTAGCTCCATAGTCTGGAGTAAGGACTTGAATTTAGTAGAGAGACTGCAGGGATTGTCTCTAAACTGGAGAGACATCAATTTGATAGGTGGAACACTCGGTGGATAAAGAACTGGTTGGATGGCTGCACACAAAAAGTTGTGGTCAATGGCTCAGTGTCCAGCTGGAAGCCAGTGACGAGTGGTGTCCCT
>JBAFWW010039437.1:10028-29824 GCA_036873685.1 Agapornis canus
AAAAAAAAAAAAAAGGAAGGAAAGAAGGGATTCTTTCAGTCATTACATACTTACTGGAAATACAAGCCCACTAGTCAACTGAATATTTGTTGCAGTGATTCTAGCAGGGATGCTTTAAATCACTTTCTTGCTCCTTTTTTATCTCAT
This sequence comes from Agapornis canus, assembly GCA_036873685.1. Classification (NCBI taxonomy): domain Eukaryota; kingdom Metazoa; phylum Chordata; class Aves; order Psittaciformes; family Psittacidae; genus Agapornis; species Agapornis canus. The sequence continues at coordinate 10,176 of JBAFWW010039437.1, forward strand.
CTTTCAAGTATTCTGGGATTTAATAAATAATTATGAAGAAGATCTTATACTGTTGTCTATTTTTTCTATTGCTAACATGAGCCAGGGCATTTGAACAATTAATTCACGAGGGAGTATTGTTCCTGGGTTGTACTAAGTTCTGGTTTCTGCCCATCTGAATTGGTACCCTAAATCATTTTTTAGTTTTTATGTTTGAACAAAATCAGCTGCAGCACTATATTTACCTGATCGCTCTCACACAGGACATTCAAACAGTAGAATTCATTCTGCAGCTACTTGTTTATATTTTGGCAGCAGTAGTCAGTTACACAATTGCCAGGCCATGGGAACAAAACTACATTCCCTAACAGGGAGGTCAAATGATATTTCAGCTGGTAAGTAGTAGAAGCTCAATTACTACATGAATCATTTAAAACCAAATTGAACGCCAAGTCGATAACATTCTTTTGGGAGTAATCTTGTGCTTGCTGAGGGACCTGTCTACTTAGCCAGGTAACCTCAGAGCTGCTCTAACCTGTGCCTGTGGGCTGGCCCTGCACACAGCAGCCCCAGGATGAGGAAAGGGCTTCAGTTAGAGTTCTTCCTCCCCAACCTGGACTGTGCACTTAGTCATCATACCTAGAGATCTGGACCATGCATCAGTAATTTATTCCTTAGCCACTTCTTCACTATCTAGCAGCTTAAATCAAATACCATGGGAACTTGAAACTATTTAATATCCTTGCAAAAGCTTTCTTTTTACTTTTTCTCTTTTATTCCCCTCATAACTTTTGAACTGGCAGAAAAAGTGCAACTAGAGTGTTAACACCAAGTTGGGACCAATTGCAGCCATTACTGCTCCAGCATGGGTTCCTTCTGCTTGTTCAGTCCTTCAGAAGCAGACTGCTCCAGTGTGGGTCCCCTGTGGGGCCACAAGTCCTGCAGCAAACCTGCTCCAGTGTGGGCTCCTCTCTCTACAGGTTGACAGGTCCTGCCAGGAGCTTGTTTCAGTGCAGGCTTCCCACAGGGTCACAACTTCCTTCAGGCATCCCTCTGCTCCAGGATGGAGTCCTCCGTGGGCTGCAGGTGGAATCTGCTCTACCATGGGCCTCCATGGGCTGCAGGGGCACAGACAGCCTCAGCACGGACTGCAACACAGGCTGCAGGGAAGCCTCTGCTCCAATACCTGGAGCACCTCCTACCCTGCTGCACTGACATTGGTGTCTGCAGAGCTGTTCCTCTCATATTCTCACTCCTCTCTCCAGCTGCAACTTCTCCAGCACAGTCTTTTTCCCTCTTTTAAAATATGTTATCCCAGTAGCCCTACCACTGTCACTGATTGGCTCAGCCTTGGCCAGTGGTGGGTCATGTTGTAGCTGGATGGCACTGGCTCTATCAGGCATGAAAGAAGCTTCTCACACCTTCTCACAGAAGTTCCCCCACTCTCCATATCTTGCCATGCAGACCTAATATATGCCTGTCCTGCAGCATAGGTGAAGAACACCTAGTTAACAAAAACATACATGGAAATTCTAGCTTGGATCCGGAGGCGGTTTGGCCATATCAGTGCATTGCAGCTTCAAGCTTAATGTTGTGCTTGCAGTAAGATAGCTGGCATGCCAGTGAGAGTTCAGAGGTGGCTCAGAGGCCACAATAAAATCCTGCATTATTGAATATAAACAAAGAGGAGTTGAGGTTCCAGCTACCATCCTCAAAATTCTTCTCTGCCTAACACCAATGTACCAGAAAAAAGCTCTTACATTTTTACTTATGTACACAGCCGGAAGGATCTTAACCTCCATATCTCTGAACTGTATCAAGCATCCACATGGAGTCAAGAAAAGGGGTGAAGAAGGAGGCAATGTACTATTCTGCCATTTATTTTCTAGCTCAGTGGTTAGCACAACTGTGAATTCTCACATTGTGGATATCTGGACTAGGAATGCTTAACTTTCTGGCTCACTGCCCACTGCTGAAATTCTCAGTCTTGATTTAGGGACTCTGTCCTTACCCTGCTTGGGGACATACTTTAAATGATAACCATGGCAGTTAGTAAGCTAAATGATGAGTTCCCTGTGTTATCCAGGAGGAGATGAAGACAAGAGGTTTCGTGCTTGTTCCTCAGTGGATGTTTGCTTAGAGAGACTGGATATCTCCAGTCAGGATGGATCCATTCCCAGGGCTGGGTGTTTGAGATAAGTCAGTCCCTTGAGCCAGGAGAGATTCTGTAGATGCAAAATTGGGCTGAGGCTTCCCCAAGGGAAAATATATCACTGCTACTATAAAGATCTCAGCTTACTCTTTTCAGTGATTTATATACTGCTAGTGTATAAACCTTTTTGTCCCTCTATGAACTGTAAATGGTAGCCACATTTTTTTCAGATATGACAGTCTTATGAAGTAGGCTATTTTTTTCCATTAGAACACATGCCATTAAATCCATTATCCCTTCTAGTTTCTCTGTCAGTGCAATCTGTCTCTTTGCTTTGCTACAGTTAATGCCACTATTAATTAATTTTACCCTTAATTCATACCTCATGTATTTTTTAAAGTAAATGTAGAGCTTGTAATGAGCTGGACTGACAGATTTTTAGATCAAAAGCACAGATCCTCAAAGATACATGGGCACTTAATTACTATTTAGGTACCCAATTTCCATTGCTTTCAGTAGTAGTTAGGTGCAAAAACACCTTGGAAAATTGGTGCTGAAGTTCAGATTCATGTATTAGCTACAGCATAAAGTTCTCATTGCTAGGATCGTTTTGAGGGGTGCTGTGTCTAAAGGTGTTAGAACATATTGCAGTCTCCCATAGCCCATTCAGTCACCAATCTTCAAGTATGCAAGTGTAACTTGTGAGCATAGCTTTGCAATAGGACAAATGTTTCTACACAGCTGGTGGCTGAGCAGCCAATTCCACCAACATATAGGTGGACAGAGAGTTACTTCCTTCCTTCAAAATAAATGTCCAGGTATACAAATCTGAATTTTCCATCTGTGAATAATTTGTATTCAAAATTCTGAGGAGGTAGTGGAGTCTTTGCTGTTTATGGAGGACATTCAGCTTAATCTGCATTTTGTCTTACATTGTTTCCTGTGTACAGGAGAGACAGAGCATTCATTCTATTCATAGTGGTTGTGTCTTTTAAAATACTGTTTAAAGCAACAACAATTTTTGTGATGGGCTGCAGCACTGCAGTATTTTCTGTTCTGCAGGATGGCATGCTGCAGCATGCTGCCTTATCCCTAAACAGCACAGCATGCCAGAGTGCACTCACATTTAAACGTAAACTCCAATGAAGTCAGCCATGACTCTGAAGTTAAGCACTGCTTAAGTGCTCTGTTGGATTGAGTCAGAGTGCTAAGCATTTTTTTCAGATTATATCTCAAATGTCTTAGCAGCCTGAGAACATCTACCTCGTGCTCTGATGGTGCTTACTCTTACACACTAGGTTACACTATCTAGTGATACTCAGATACTCCTACTTAATATATGAACAGAGATGATACAACCCCTTTATTTATGCATCAGAGTTTGAAAAAAACAAGCTATTCTCTTTCACAAAATTTTTCTTCCATTGTCATTTAAACTATGACATACTGCAAGGCTTAACATTGTGTCATAATATTGCACTGTAATATTTGTAATATAAAAAAAAAAGCAAAATGCCCAGTGCATAAATAAGAATCATTCCAATGGAGCAACAGCTTTAGTGGAGTCTGAGTTGTCTTTATTCCACAGAAAAAGAAGCTGAAGTTAACTTCCTTCAAGTAACAGGGTGATGTAGCCCTACAGACATGCTGGAGCATGTACTCTGCTGCTCTCTTGCATTCAGGGTCATCTGCACCACTTAGCCTCATTACCATGGAGGACATGAGTCACGTGGGACTGACCAAGCACTCTCAGTTGTATTCCTCATCACCTGAAATGAAAGAATATTAAAGGAGATTGACACTCTACTACAAAGGTCAACAAATGACTCTCAGTGTCTCCATATATAAAGCAAATGGCAGTGGACAATGGGCACAGCTTTTTCTCCTCTGCTGGTTGTAGGTTAAAACAAAGTGACAGGAAATAATGAGGTTTAAATTGGTGAATTGGTTTGTGTGTACTGGGTATTAACCTGCAATACACATTGCACCCAAATTACAGAACTTCAGAGAAGAGCAGCTTTAAAGCATTGTAGCAGACACTCTGACTGCAATGATAGCCCATTTACAGAAATACTGGTGTTCTACATGACTGTCTTTGCATCACATGATGAACTTAGATTAAAATCTTAAACTGCCTTGCAGTAAAATTGAGTGGTAATAGAAGATGAACACTGCTGAAAGATGATTTTAGTAAGGTGAGTGGTAGAGAACATGAATCAGCTAAGATTTGGTCCAAATGTTACATTTTTACTAATACTTCAGGATCAGTATTTATGAATGAAACAAAACACGAAGAGGGAAAGCACTTTGTGCACTCATGCACTTGTGCTAATTTTTTAAAAAAAGAATGGGATGAAATAACTGTGCTGTTTGCATCTTTCCAAACACTGCCTATAACAATCCAGAATTAGATTGCACAGAGAAAATGAGTGGACCTTTGTGTCACCATGTATCTCCCTGTGATGTGATGAAGTATCGTGCAGTAGCTAATATATTCAGAGGTTTTAAATGGCCAATAGTGAGTACAGCAGCAGCAAGTAACAGAAATGACAGGCTATTCTGCATCCTCCTAATTCTGCTACTATTTCCTCTTGCTCTTTCTAGTTATTCTAGTATGTACCTTTTTTTGCCCCAGGAAATTCAGCCTGAGCTCACATGAAATGGGGCTAGCAGTGTGACAGCAAAAGTGCTGTACACTTGATGAGTTCAAGGATTCTTAGTCACAGGATTCGATATAAATTAAGCTGTAAATAAATAAGCACTCTTACTCTGGGAGAGATAAGATTCAGGTGAAAGAGGGGACAGAACAATACAATTAATAGTTATTACACTAACCAGCCTTTATCACCAGCAAATTATATTATTAGGATTGAAGACAGTAATTTGAGCAAATAGTCCAATTCACATGCTTTAGTTAAACTAGGTCCCATGAGTCTATTTAGTATGCTGATAGAAGTGTATTCTTTGGGTCTGATAGTTCCTACTGGTTTTGGGGTTTTTTTTGCCTTTTAACATCTTCATTCACCACAATCACTCCCCCCAACCAGAAAGAACATGAAGATGACATCTGACATAGCATGGTCAATTCCAAGCATTTAAAATTTGAAAAAAGCACTCAAAATACCAGCAAGATTGACTTGTATAAAAAAATCAATAAGCTGAATTATTTCCAAATCAAAATAATATGTCTTCTGATTTTTCTGCATGTAAGTTTCAGTGTTTGATGAGGTTGTCTGTTAACCATGATGCCTTGATGCTTGCTCTAACCATGACAAAAGAAAGATTCCTATTCACATACTCATATACCTGCTGAAGCTGCGACACTGCAAAAGGCAATAGTGCTGTGCTAGTTCTTTGGCTGGCTGCTCTTCAGTGCTCACCAAGCCTTCTTGAATCTATCCTCACTAATCAGGTACACTCAAGTTTAACACCACTATTTTTTAAGGGATTTTTTTTTTTTTTGCCACTATTATTCCTATCTTCAAAGTGAAAATTTCTCAGTAAGCATGTTTCTTAGCTGAAAGCCCCAGCAATACCTTCCTCATGGTCGGTGAGATACGTATTCTTTTCCTGCCCTCTAGAAGGACTCCATCCCTATTTTCATTTTCAAATTATTTGTTGCTTAATGAACAGTACCTCAGGCTGTCAATTTTCTGAAAGAGGCATAATGTCACAGGGATGGACTATCTGCCTCTATGTATTTAATCACACAATGCAATTTTAATCAACCTACAAAAAAGCTTGCATTAAAATAGAGGGCAGATCATGCTACAGTTAAATTGTGATTTTGCTGTTGAGATAAAAATTGGATATTAATGTTCATGTTGCAAAAGAAAAGTGTACCTCACAGTACATAAATTAAATATATAAAGTTTGTTATTTTATAATACATCTGTCTGCATATTTTAGAGTATTGTTGTGCTTTATTACATTTCTGATCAAGTATAATGCTCGTTAAAAAATCTAATATGACAATGAAAAATTTTATATGGAAAATTCTTTTCCTCTATTACAATTGCTATCTGCTCCACTTTTTGAAAACCACAGCAAATTAGTCTTGGGCCATGGTAATCTTAATTATATCTTGGAATAGATGATGTTGGAAATATATTGAATAAACTCTTTTGGTGAGATTGCCTTTGCCTCTTAATTCAAAATCTCTCTGTTCATATGCTTACATTATTTAAATTACAAAAGGCCGGCATCTGAAGAATGGGATGCTTTGTTGGGCAATCATATTCATAAAAATTCATTAAATTGTGAGGGGGTCAAAAAAACAGCGGGGAAAAACTGCTTGCTGATCAAAATGTAACATAAGCTGCACCATTTCATTTAGGCAGCAAAATGCATAGACTAAAACTGAAAGTTTTATATGATTTCAAAATTGTGCTTCTATGAATTTGGCATACTTTCAGCGAGCTAGCAGTTGTAACCCAGCTGCCATTCTGGTAAGTGACTCAAGCGACTCTGCAGCTCAAGTGGCTGATGAGAAGGTGATAGACAAGAACATCCTATATCCAACACTTTTTTTTTCCTCCAAAGTTGCGTAAAAATGAAACATTGCCTCTGTACCCAATGACAAACTTGACCAAATTTTTATTTCTTCTCAGCCTGCAAGAAGTATAAAATAAAGCATAAGTAAGCATAATGTATCAACTGGTACTGCCACTTTGTAAGGAACTGACTGCTGACATCATAGCATTCACTGGGTGCTTGCTGTCCTTCAGTATTCCCAGAATGAGGGAACTTCCAGAGCTGCTTTAGGAAAAGTGGTTGGGTGCACATCTAGTGCAGGTGATAGAACTGGCAGGTACAGCTGTGACACATAGAGCAAGACATGATGATAAAAAAGGGATTGGTGACAGTAAGCACTGCCATCAGCTACATGAAGGGTCCTATTTAACTCCATGGCATTATGTTTTGTGAACTGCTCAAGAAAAAACAAGAATTAATCAACTGCTCCAACTTCATCTGCTGTTTACAGTGTGCAGGTGATATACAGGACACAAACTAAACTATATTGAGCAAAGCTGTTTAATCTTACACCTCCATTGCAGCGGTTCTTAGAATGTTTTCATGAAATTGACAGTGTTATCAGATGTTTGTAGGTCTTTACTTCCTTCTTTTGCTAAATCCCCTACAAAGACTGTAGAACATCTTATTCCATACTCTATTAAAATATTTTTATCTAACCAATAACTGTCTTCTTAACTTCTTAAGGTAATTTCACTCCCAGAGACACATCTCCCTGTGCAATCTTTGTCACTATGCTTCCTTGAAGACATTCAGGATTTGAAAATATCAACTGCTTTCTCTTTGGTCAAGATAATAACAAACTGGCAGAGGGAGTTATGTGGGAGTCCAAACCCAACAGAACCACTGAGCCTAATAAGACACCTGAGGTTCAAAACTGTTCATCTCTTGCTACAATAAGACTCAAAGAGACCAGCCAATGCTATTCAGATGCAAGTCAAAGAAATTTTAAGTGTGGATTTCTGGCCTTTCTCTAATCTTTGAGCAGTATCTAAGCTCTAGAGGAAACAACACTTAATCAGACTGGCTAAAGGAAAATCTTCAATATTTGCTGCTGTTTACCTGATGGAGCACACCTCATCACATTAGGAATCACTGACATTCACTCATGCAAAAGGAAAAAGTGGTGTCAGGCCCCAAATCATTGGGTAATTAAGAGCTCTGTGCTGGTGTAAGGCTGCCCCACCACAATGTGACCTGGAGCAGCTGTCACATCAGACACTGTTAGTGAGAAAGGAACAACCTGGTCAGCCCCACCAGTAAATCTAGTCTTGATATGACATCTGCACTTGGTTCAGATGAACTACCAGATAATGTCAGTAGTCATGATATCTCCACCACAAATTAAGGAACAGAGATCATTGTCATAAGAACAAATTGTTATGCTTGTTCCCCCATATTGGCAAGATTTATGCCCATCCTGTTTAGAGGCAATTAAGGTATTCTGCTGTTCAAAGACAATGATTTGCCTCTTGCACTTTGTGAAAGAAAATTGAGGTTCTCTTCCACTGTGTAAGTCTTGATATTTCATTTCTCTCTTTAAGTTTCTTAGCCTTTATTAGTAATGTTTATAATTTTGATTAGAAATTAGCCATGCATTTTAATTTTTATGTAAGATATTTTTGAAAATATATTTCCTGCAATTCAGCAGGAATTTACCTTTATTCTTTTCTGTAATAAAATTTAGATTTTTACTTCAGAGCGTGCTTCATTTACACATAGACTTTTCAAATAATGATAATATTTGGTTATGCCACAAGACAATAAGGAAACAGAAGTAAGCAGAGATGACTGATTTCAGTCTTGATGACAACTATCTTCTTTTTCTTTTTATATTACAAAAAGCAACAGAAAAGAGGGAAACACAATTGAGTTGTTAGTGCAATTATTTTAAATTTGAGGGTAAACTATTTTTTTCATTTCTTTCTTTTTTTTTTTTTTTGTTTTTCTATGGAGTATAAAGGGAAAGAACAAAAGCTAAGAGCTCTACCTCAGGGACAATATAAAAAATTTAGACATATGCAAAACAATATGGAGGATTTTCAAAAGCCTTACTGTAAATCCGGAGCTAAATATTCTCTTATTATATAGTTTATCATAACTAGCACAAATATCTGAGCTGACCAATTAGAAATGGTCTGTTGTAATGACATTAAAGATTTTAGTTTGTCACAGACTGACATACATCCTTCAGGTAAAAATAAAACTGCCAGGTATACAAATATTAACCAACAGCTGTAACAGATTTTCTTATATTTTGAGAATGTTAAATTTTTTCTCACAGAAGGTTCATGGAGCTCATTAAACATCTTCACTTACATTCAAAATTCCTTACCTGGGAGGAATTTTGAATGGCGATTAGAACTGAAAGTTAATCCATCTCACTCTTTAAAATATACACTAGTGATTCACCTTCTGGAACTATTTGTAAAGATGATTTATGGAAATCCTTTAAAGAAAGTCTGTCAGCACTTCATGCCATTGAAGATGCAGGGGGAATTCCATATTTTCCCCATTGTAGGCTGAAAAAAACCCAAATTTCTTCTGTTTCTTAAAATCATAAATTCCTTTCACCTAAATCAGCATTTACAAGTAAAGGACAAAGAAATACTTTATCTAAAGTAATCAGCCATAGACACAAGTTCCTCAGAGGAACCTAAAGATCTCCAGCATTCAGAAGCAGAGCTGCTTCTTCCTCCCATGGTAATTTTGCTCTGCAGCTCTGCACTCCAGAGTAGAGGATACATGAGCATGTCACCAAAAGCAAACAGCCCAAATCACTGTATTATTACCACTGCCTGATCAAAAACCCTGAACTCTTCCCTATTTGAAATCTACTCAAAGGAGACATAAAACTGATCATAATCCTGAGGAGATACTGGTTATCTTCAAAAAAACGTATCTGAAAAAAGTCTTTCTGAAGTTTTCAGTCTTTACCTACAAAATAGTTAATCACTTAGATGCAATTAAATTAGCCTAAACAACAATGCATTAGAACAATGAAAGGGAGTGATTTGTTAAGGTATCCCTGTCTAGGAAAAAAAAAAAAAAGGCTGAGAAACATATGCTTCATTTTAAACATAGATGGAATTAAGCATGTGTTTCAGTTCTTTTCTGAGTCAGAACTAGATATTGAAAACTGTAGCTATGTAATACTGTGTTACAGTAGAATAAACTAAAAGGTTGCCATCAAGTTTTTTCATATAAATTCAATATCCTGCTTGAGCAGGGGGCTTGGATAAGACGACCTCCACAGGTCCCTTCCAACCTCAGCCATTCTCTGATGCTGTGAATACTGTAGAGATGAGAGCATGCTACAGTTTTGTATTTATTCATAGCATAAATAATATAAAGAATTGTCATTGTTTATGTAAATAGTTGAAAAAAATACCAAAAGAAAAATGTATCATTTGGATCATTCATATTTCTTTATTCAGCTTTGATGGAAAACAGTCTATTTGAAATATTTCCAACAACCATTTCAATTCCAAATGCTCAACATAAAAACTTGGTATCAGAGCTCAAACATATAAAGTTACATCTCATTATAATTTAATATTTAACAAAGCTAATCACTTCTGATTTTTTATAATTAAGTTTACAAAAATAATGTTACATTCTGATTTTTTATAATTAAGTTTACAAAAATAACGTTACATTTATAAAATAAATCAACTTTTCCCAATAAATTACAGTGGTGTTCTTATTCAAAAATGTAATATATCGTACAAACTAGATAACTTTTTGTCAGATGAAATAATAAAGCATATTTTCATCCAGTACATTTTGGCAGTGTGTGAAAACATTTTATTGTACACTTTATATCTAAAGGTATTTATTCACAGTGCTTATAGTAAGCAAGAATGGCCAACCTGGGGACTACTTATTTCCAGTTAAATGTCTTTGGTCAGACCAATACTGCCATGTTTATGCAACTGACTTAATTAATCTGACCTGGTAAAGTCCTGCAGATCCATCTTGAATCCAACACTCTTTCTATAACAAGTCAATTTTGGGGCTGCTTAGCATCAATCATGCATGATTTACCTTTGTGTTTCCCCCCAAACTTTTGGTGGCCAACTTGTAAAAATAGCACAGTACAGATTCCCCTAAAGTTAATGGCAAAATTTTGGTACTCTATTCTGTCAGAAAAAAATCATACTAAAAAGGACTTGTAAAAAGAGAAATGCATTGATAAAAAATAAACAGTAAACAGCAAAAAGAAAAACACTTTAAAAGGCAAAATGTTCAATTAAGAGCTATTATCTGCAGACTTTACAAAAACAACTATTTTAAAATAACAAAGAAACACAGCATCTACCCAGTGGTAGGTATATTCTCACTGAAGCCTTTTGAATGTTAAGGTCAGCTCAGCATTTACTGCATTGCATTCCCTGCCTGCAAAAACACATCTGAAGAATCATATCGTTTGAGCAACTTTTAAAAGCCAGAGGTTTAACTACACCATCTTTGGATGCTTTGATTTATGCAGGTGTCTGGTTCAGGATGATCAACATCTCACCTTGCAGAATTTCCGACTCCACTATGTTTTCTTTTTGCAATAGTTCAGCAAACTGCAACATTTCACTCTGTTTTTCTGTATTTCTCTTACATAACTTCTGGGAAGAAAGTCTACTTTAAAAGCATTAAAGGAAAATCATTGCTGTCTGAAATAAATAAAATGTGCAAAGTGGTGATTTTCTTATGACATCAGTATTGTATAAACAACAGGTCACTTCATATATCGTAATAGATTATTTTCACGACTTGTAAATAAGTTGTTTTATGCCCAAATAAGCATGTGTCACAAAGCTCCCTTTGTGCAGATCCACAGAGGGTCAAAATCTAGATAGGTTATTGTAGACTCCAGACACAAAACTTAGTTAATGTTGGATTCCCCTAGACTGGAAAAGGAGGAAGAGGAAGAAAAGGGAGCTTGTCATAGTAAATCAATTCATCCCAAGCTTCTGAAAGCTCTTCAAAATCCAGAGGATGAGTATTTGGTGCACTGGCTGTCTTCTATCTTGAAATACCATGGCTCACGCCAGGAACATTTGGAGCTGAACTCAGACATGTTTGCCCATTGAGTTAGCAAACTCTCCAGACACAGAGCTACCATATAACTACAACTTTTCTGTAGTTGAAGTCTGGAGTGATTGCTGAAACATTCATTCACCAGCTAGTTAGACAAATAAACAAAATGACTCTATTTACACTAGGCAAATTAAATAGTACAAGTCTATACTCCAGCTCTGAGGTCAAGTGACATGGTCTGGCCATATTCCTAGTTATACTTTCTGTGTTCCATATGAGAGGTGGCCATATCCAAAGCACATGATGAAAACTCCCTCAACTGGACCTGTTCCCAACATGTGCCCAGAAATTGCTATGGAGAATACTAGTTAGTCCTGATCAAAAAGCACAGCAGACCTTGTTCTCATCTATATTTAGCAATATATATGCTAGCACTCATGCCTCAGCACTGTCCAATTGGCTGACATAGACATTATTGTGGATGCAAATTTTAAGAAGTCCTCAAATATATTTGCCCATGCTATGCCCTCTGATTCATACAAACATGTAAGCAGGGAGGATTCAGCCCTTTTGAAATTTTACTTGAAAGCAAATCAAAACTTTTTTGTTAATGAACTTGGTATTTCTGTCCTTTAAGTATTTTCTCCATTTTATTTGAGGCATGTCCATTGGTTGGTAGCCTACTGTTTTACTATTAATGAAATCTTGGATTTTTGCCTGATTAACCCGCTTTTTAATGTCTACAGTTCACAGCTAAACAAGCACTAACCAATTCTGACACAACAAAAATATTATATACATATCTAAACCAATAATATTAAGACAACAACTAAAATAAGAAATAAAAAACTAATCTGTGCAGTTACAAGTTCTGAAAAGAATATCAACCTCTATGCATATTTGTCAGACTGCAGTGTCCACAGTTACAGTTGTATGCAGCAGTCGGAACAGTGAGTATGACTTTCCAAATCATGAGTTGTTTTAAAAAACACCCACAGTAGTAGCTGCTGAGGAATCACTTCCTTTATAATCCTGAGTTTTTAAAATGTGCAAGTGTCCTACCAATTTATCTAGTGCATAGGAAGGCAGGCAGGAAGGCAGGAAGGCAGGAAGGCAGGAAGGAAGGAAGGAAGGAAGGAAGGAAAAGTATCAGAGTCAAGAACTGCATCTCTGCCAAACACAGGCTACAGGTATGGCTGTTCAGCTAACAAGCTGTTAGCAAGTGTTTGATTCCACTTCAGCTTTAATAAGCCTTGAAAAACTGCTGTTCCACCTCATCTCCAATATCATCACATCAGGTAACATTAAAGAATCCGTTTTTCCTATAAAACTTCCTGGTTTTCCTATAAAACTTCCTCTTGTATGTGACTATTTTTGTACTGAGTGAAGCTCTGAATTTAAAAATCCTCACTGAATGGAACAGAAGCAATCAAGACTTGATTGGATTTATAAACAAAAATCATGTGTTTCCTGATAGGTAAATACAGTTTTCTTGATAGTCTTGTAAGATCTTAGTTAAGAAGACTATCTGTAAGGAATTTCCATTGGTGAAAGGATGTGTGATACATACTATATGTCATTCCATTTTTGTAAATTCTACTCTTTTTCTGTTCATTTATTTAATTCATCAAGACTGACCAAGCTATGGTTTTCAGTGACAAATATTGTATAAATAACCATATTTTCCAAGGCCCTACCATACAGAGACCCCCTTTTCTAGCAGTTAATGAAAATTTCTGCCCAAAGGGCTACCAGCTCTGCAAAAGAAAATGAGCAGAGGTTGAGAAAATAAATAAAAATAATCAAAGCAATAGATGTGTATGAATAAGTCTTGTCCAAATGAAGCCTGAATTAAAATTACCCTTCTCTTGCTTTTTCATTCTGTGCTTGGATTTCTTGTGTTCTGGATGCAGGGTCAGAAATATGTTCATTTTTCTGTTAGGAAAGCAGCTATCACATATGGACCACATATTGTTTACCATTTTTTTCTCTGAATTACCATCTAAAATGATAAATATCTTTGTCCAGTCACACAGCATCTACTATTAATGCACTCCATAATTGTCTACATTTTAAGCTATCATTTGCTATGACTGCAATAGGAACGCCATTCAACCATCAGCTTCTTAAGTGCAGCTATTATGAAGAAGAATTATGTCGGATTAAAAGCCTTTTTTATAGTCCATCTACTTTTTTCCATAATTATGGTTGCAGCTTTCAAGCTAAGGACTTGGAAATGGAAATACAGAAGCCTTGGGAACAACAGTACCATTTAAATAGGGAGTGTCAGGCCGCTTTCTTGATTAATGACTCCTATGTTTCAAGTACTAGTGTCATAGCTACACTTCAGTATTTGTTATACTGTAAGTAAATATTCCAGTTGGCAAATGCATTACTGTCTAATAACCCAGCATATTTGCATAGATACTCTAAGGGATTACAAGCAAATCATCTACAAATTATATGTGCAATTGTTTATCTGTGCAACATCTATGGAAGCCATATGTATCTTTTAATTTTTTTTTTTTTAATGTAAAGACAAAGAGTTTGGTAATAAAGGAACAGGATTGAAAGTTAACAAAAAAGAGATTTTCATTTCCTTCTTCACTTGAGAGATGAAAAGTAGATTAGAAAGAAAAATTGCAACAAAACAGAGGGGGAAACAGTTATGCAGCCTAAAGAGTTCCAGAGTGCAATTTCTGGCCATAGGGCATGGGTTGGCCACATCTATATAGTCTAGCTCTTAGCCTCCAAAACACAGTGCCTAAACTGCCTCTTAGGAACAGCTCCAGCCTGTGCCAAATCCCAAAGCAGGGACCTGCTCCCAAAATGTAGGCTGTCAAGCCTGAGAAACAAGTTTGTCCCTGGTTTCTGTCTGCTCAGCTCTGACCCATTGTCTCCAGCGCAAGGTCAAGATCCCAGTCCTGTGTTATAGACCTTCCCTACCATGGTGACTATATTAGTGGAAATATTTATAGCTTGATATTAAAAAGGCTCTTTGATTCCTTTTTGAAATTGAACTGTATCCTGCCTAAGACACTGACATCAGCCATACAGACTGTTTTGTGAGGTTACAAATATACTGACAAACACTTGGTGGTTTTTAAGCAGATCTGAGCCCAGCTGTGTGGAACAGCTTAATGGACTATGACATATTTCAATTTCTAAGCTGATGAGAGAGGAAAAGATTATTTGCATAAGATTTAGAATATGCCTGTTCAAAACAAATGGCATTGCATAGAGGAAACTGAGAAATAAAGGAAACCATAGGGTGGTTAAATAAAATATGCTGTTTGCAGGGAGATGCAGGTTCCTTTCAGTAAGCATGGAAACAAAGAGAGAACAGCGGAGAAAGAGACATTTCTAAGTGAAGTACTGTGTGGATAAAAACAATGTTGCCTGGGGCTGAAACTATTCCTTAGCCTCATTGTTTAAGCAGAAAAGAGGATAGTGTCCTGAGAAAATGAGACCAACTTCCATTTTCAAGAAGTAGAAATGGCATATTTAATAGCTTTTATCACTGAGTAAAAAAAGAGAAGACAGTATAATTAGAACTACAGAAAGCCAACAAAAGCCCAGAGCAATAACTTTGAAAGAGGTTCTGTACTGAAGATAATAGCACAGGATTAAGAATGTATTTTAGTTAGTGGCTCAGTTTAAATAAAGAGGATTCACAGTTAGGGCAAAACCAGGAATACAAACTGTTTCCAAGCAACAGCTTTCATGTGTTGATAAACTATGTGTTTAAAATACTTGAGCAGTAGCTGAAGTAATATACAGTCAGGAAAATCCTCTAGGAGTGTCACTAGTATTTACTTTCAAGATAGGACTCCCAGCTATCTTATGGACATAAGATAAAAGTAAAAACCTTCCTTTCTTCTGCTGTATTAAGAAATACAGAAAATAATGGTAAGATTTTTCAAGAGCATGCAAGCAGAGCTGAGAGTCTCAAAAAACATTTTCCAAAAAGTGAAATATAGTGAAGTTCAAATAGCCAAAAATTTTGGCAAAAACTAACAGGAAATCAGCAGATAACAGAATAATATTTACAAGGGTAGATAAAGGGGAGAAGGACTTCCCTTTTGGCAGGCCATAAAGGCCAGTATTTTCTCCTAACACAAATCATGCAGACACAAAGAGCTCAGCAGCGCCCTAGATTTGAAAGGAAATTGTAAGAGTACAGTTGATGGCAGAACATGGGCCTGAGGTTCAAATTCTCAGTTAGTAACACCTACAATTTCCTGAATTAAGAGTACGTCTACCTGCTGTTTTGCAAGGTCATTTTGACAGTATTCCCAGTCATCTGCATGTGGAGCCACTGCACACTAGCAGCATTAAAGCTCCAGTCAGGCCATTGCTGTCAAGCAGAGCATCTTACCTTGGGCTCCAGCTGACTTGTCATTCTTACCTGATGTATGGCTACCATCCTTTGGAACCAGCTCACATCTGCCTAAAACACATGCCTGTGGTTTCATCTCTGACTTTAACTGTTATGTGGTATTTTCTTATGATAAAGAATTGATGTTGACTGTTATAGTACATTGTAGAAACATGCTTATCTGCAAGTGTTGCTCTTTTCTTGTTATTGTCCCCATACATAGATGATAAAGTCCCCCCCAAACCCAATAGTGCTCCACAACAAACAAGCCTGTTGTAGAAAGCTGAGTATCAGGAGTGCAACATCTTCCTCCCTTTTAATCTCAGCATTAATCAAACAATCTCATTAATGAAAGTTTTCCTTAAGTGTCTATCAGGTCTTTCTAAAGACAAACTACTCTTTTTTCTTAGAACTCTGTTAAAAATAAAATACTGAATATTTGCATAAACAGACAAATTATAACATCCAAAGGGCTTTTTGCAAATATAATTTTCCCCTTAAACATCTTCAATTTCTTCCCTTTTCACTGGTAGTATCTAACATAAGCTGAAAGAAAGCAAATACATCTTGGAAACAAAGCTTCATGCCCCTGGCAAACAGTGTGCATAGCAAAGGAAAAGCACGTGAGGCTGTATCAGCAGCATGAGACTGGCTCATAAACTGAGTTTCCACAAGCTGCAGTATCAAAATCACCCCTGTCCCACAAAGACCTCAGATGTCTGCTTCCCCTCCCTTGCCTCTGCCTCAGTTTCCTCCTCCTCACTGCCTGCAGCTTAATGACTAGAAGATTCTTCTTCTCTTCCTGCACAGAAAAGCAGTTGAGCAATGGAAAATAATGTGAAAGAAGAGTACCAGAAGAAGGCCAAGATGTGCTAAGGGGAATTCCTTTAACCAGATTTTAAATGGCTTCAGTGCACAAAGTTGCATGCTTTGAAAATATAAGTGGAAGGAAAAGGGAAAAGTTAGATAGGTTTCTCTGCCTGTGGCAGGTTTCACTGCCTGTGATAAAATCAATTAAGCAAAACTGCAGTTCATTCTACCAGAAAGAGCAAGTCTAATTCAAATTTTTACCCTTTATGATGTGTCATAGACATTTTTCCAGCACAGTGCTTGTCAGAGACTGCAGGAGAAGAAGTAGGCTCCATGGAAGTTAAAGAACATTAATACAGTGCCAGCATATCAGTGCACACAGATTTCCACAGCATAAAAGAATGTCATAGTACCCTACAGGGCCACTGCAAACCCACCTTCTCTTAGCACCAACAAGGAGGACTAGACACACAGAACAGTGTAGTATCACAGACCTCTATTCATACATATTTGAATTATTTTAAAATTTCACCTTGTGTAAGGACTCCCAGAACTGTTTCTTAGGGAACCTTGCACAGTGCAAGATGCTAGAAGCAGATATCCAGCACGTTAGGAATTAACACCATCCTTATCTCCTCTCTGCTTTGTCTCCCTGTTGATCATAGGAAGAACTCTTGGACAGAAAACAGGAGGATGCTAAAGGGAAGATTGGGCTCTACACATAGTTTTGAGCAGAAATTATTCTACAGATTAGTGCTTTGCCTGGCATTTTGTTCCAATATGCTCCTTATGATTGTCACTTTATCTTAAGACTAATTCCCTTCTGTCTACCAACCGCACATAAAGCCATCCAAGTCTCTGACAACTTTATTTTTGCTCCAGCAAGGACACACAAAAAGTAAAGCATGAAGCTATGTCTCATGAAGAATTACTTGCAGAACTCAGAAATTCATAAAGCTTGGAAATAGATGTATCTCGTTACCCAAGGCCAGCTGAAACTTCATCCTTGTTCTCCTAACTTGTTCAGCCTTATGGTACACATTAACAGGGACACTGACTGAGAAACAAGGTCCTCTGAAGAGCATTATACAAGATTAGCATGCACAAAGCACAATGCTCACTATTGAAAAAAAAAATAAAAATCAGGTAATCCTGATTCAAGTGAGATAGTATAGTGTGTGCTATTGTTGAATTTATGTGCAGTGGTTTAGAATGAGGAAAATATAGGCTCATATGAGGCACTAGTAAATGCTATAGTATACAGCATTAACATTTAATAGACTAAATTGTATAATAAACTTGACCTCTGCCTCTAATCAAGTGCTGAGATTTTGGGAGCCCAATGCACATGTTTTGTCATAAAATTTCTTGAATAACCTAAGTAGAGCTGACTCAACATTTATTGAAGCACAAAAATATTTTCAGTGTGGAGAAACTGAGAAATTCCTTTGGGGATATTGGCTTGCTGAGGACTATAAATGCTATACAAGCCTTTGCCAGAATTTGCTCACAACTGTTATTTGGAATAATATAGTGGTAACTGAAACATACTGTGTCTCAGAAGCTGAGGACAATGTTAGGCTTCAATAAAATCCAAGAATGTGTTACCCCACTGAGCCCTCTATAAAATCTAATTTTACACTTTTATATAAAATTCCACAGTGCAGTTCTTCTATGCCATAGAAAAAAAAAAAAAAAAAAGAAAGCATACTGAACTCTAGCTATTTGTTTTGATGTTTGACACATTCTGGTAATAACTTTCCGTTGACTAAAGTTACCCTTGTTTGTATGACCAAATTACAACACTAAACATGAATTACCATGTGGCAGTATGTGTATTTTGTAAAGCTTAAAAAGGAATTATGATTCATTAGAAGCAGCAGCAAGGGTAGCATGCAGTAGGAAGTCATCTGAAGTGATTATGGAATTTGACCCCAGGCTCGATCACTGTTCTTTATGGGCCTGGCCTCCCCACTTAAACACTTTAGTGTGGGGAATAAGTAAGCCACACTGCTAATATCAAAGTTCCTGTCCCCTTCCCAACTTTCCTACCTAGTTTATTTCTAACTAGAACTAGTCCTCAAGTCTGACAACTTGTTTGTTTGCTTTTGGTCAAAACAAGGAGCTGTTCAAAGCTGGGGTGTCTTTGAGAGAAATACTGATTTTGACATTTACAGTAGAGATTTCAAGCATTCAGGGTAGATTCTTGGATTTTTTTCCAGCGGCAAGAGATATTAATTCAGAAGTTGACCTTTCTGATTAGAAAACAGGGTTTTCACCATAGTTCCCTTTCCTGAAAATATTTGAAAGGTTTTGGGTTTCTTTTAATTCAGAGAAAAACAAAATTTCAAACATTAACAGTTGTCTCAAACAGAATTTTTCATTTCAGTCCAGCTCTTCATCTCATGAAGGTACTCTTGAAATGTAAACTTTCTGTTGAGGATGGGATGATATCAAAACAGCCAATATTCCTGAGTGTATTCCTTTTCATCTCAAGGTTGAAGCTTTTGACAGATAATAATTAAGGGCAGATTATTCTCAAAGGGTATTTAAGTATTCAGTATTTTTGTGGATCCTTTTTATCATATCACAACTCTTATGTTGTTGTCTTCAGTGATGTAGAAGGGCTTGGGTTCCCTGTCGATGGGATAGAATCATAGAATCATAGAATAGTTAGGGTTGGAAAGGACCTTTAGATCATAAAGTTCAAACCCCCCTGCCATAAGCAGGGACACCTCACACTAAACCATGCCACACAAGGCT
>JBAFWW010039438.1:4344-14975 GCA_036873685.1 Agapornis canus
AGGCATTCTCTGCAGCCAGAGACCTGCAGGGCCGCATGTCTGCAGGCAGGCTCAGTCTGGGTACCCACGTTACTGCTCACAGCAGCTGTGGATCGCGCTGTGACCATGATTTCGCTGCTCGAGCGCTCCGTCTGCGTCTCTTCACACAAGCAAGCAGCGCTTCCTCCTCCTGCGCTCCAGCCAAGTCCTGCGCAGGCGCTCAGCCCGCTCCAACTGCCGCGCAAACTGCCCCGGCCCGCTCTGTTTGCCCGCTCTGCTGCCTCCACCCGCCATGTTCACTTCACTCCTGGTCACATGTGCTCCCCGGGCAGGTTTTTAACCAATCACAGGTGCCTCCGAGCCTCCTGGCTCCACCCCCGGTGAGTCAGCTGACTGTGGGAGCTGCACTGCCCGCTCCTGGGCAAGTCCTGTTGAGGCCTCGAAGTTCCCTCCTCGCTGGCTCCTGGCGCTCTGCGGAAATCACCCTTCTCCACCGGCACTGCCCCTATCTAGATGCTGCTCTCTGCTACGCCAGTGCAGTCAGATGCACTTATTTCTAATGTTATAGCAAAGAGATGTTCAAGAATGTAAAATACTCAACTAAAACAGCAGTCAAAAATCACATCTGTTTCCAATGTCTATTTTTTAAATATGTTCCTGAAGCACTGGACAGAAAAGACATACCTTTTTTGATACACTGCCACAGGTTGAAATTTTAAATAGTGTTCTTACAGCCCCTATTGGTAAGGAACTGTCAATCAAGATGGATCTATATGTGAATGAAACAATTGTATATAAACAATACAGAATGCAAACCAAGTTAAGTCTCATTTGAAAGGGAAAAAAACTGAGATTTTACTCAGTTAATGTTCTTAAAAACAAGTGAAACTTTCATTTGTATCAGTGGCCTTTCACACACAAGGGAGTATTTTTATGATTAGCTTTCCAATTCTTTCTATAAATAAAAGCTCAACTCCACGACGCAACATCAGTTTATATTTACTTTCTGATACTAATGTATTATATCATGACTGACATTCCAGGAGTTGCAATGGAAGAATGGTACTTGTAGCTTGTTTGCAAGAGCTGCTCATATGACTTCATTCTTGAGACATTTAAAGGCATATATTTATTCATATTAGAGATTTGCAGCAAAATTAATTACATATTTAAATAATGTTATCAGTTGTAAGATGTTTAGATTATTTTAAAATTATACTTCAGTGACACTTTCTTTTCATGTCCATCCGTCAAAAGTAGAAGAAATGCTTTATATTGCAAATAAGCTACTCCGTGGCTTGCACTTGTTCCTTTTAGTCCTATATATAAGAGCAGTCCTTTTCATGTTGCAGTACACAGACAGTTTTCAAAGTATGTATTTCTCAGAACACGGGTATTGTTTGCAGAGCTGAAAATGGAAAGACAGTTTTAATTTGTAAACAAAACAAACCTCAGAAGGTTCAGTTTGACAATCAATTCTGTGACAGTCAATATTTCAGCTTGTTGTAACAAAACTGAGCCATTATGCCATAGCAAAGCCTGAAGTTGTTGAAACTTTCAGATGTTTGCAAGGCAATAAAATGCATGTTCTGAATAACATCAACAAGAGTACATCTTGTGCACGTAATTGAGATCTGACTTTACTTCGATTTGTTGATTTACTGCAAAAATTCAATGCTTGATATACACCAGGATTTTCCATTTGTTGTATGTGTTGATGTGACCTACTGGCAACAGTACATTGTGTCACAAGAAACACAGCCTTGGTCCTGCAATTCTTAATCATATGCATTGTCTCTAGGCATAGTTCCTCATGGATCTACTCAGATAAACAAAAGAAAAGGTTTACAAAGAGTAAGAGACACAGGGTCAGACCCCTAAGGAACATTTAAGATCTTCTAAGACTATCTGAAATTCAGCCTGCTCTTCTTATCAATAGCTTCATGACCAGTATCTAGACAAGATTTAGAGGGAACAGACTAGAACAGAGTATTTGTGATACAGAGGGAAAAATCTAGATTTACACCTTGTAGAAGGCACTAGGTATTTGACGTCCGCACCACAGCTGTTTGAGAAAGGTAGTGTTAGCCACAGGAGCTCACAGGCTCCTCTCCTGCAGAGGTGAAAATGACACAGCACCCCAGTACAGACAAGATACAGGACTAACTTAACCGTTTATGCAATGCTGTCATCCTTAACTGACCGCTCATCTAGCTGAGAGTGGGAGTGTCGGTTTGCTATCAAGCTCATGGCCCAAAGCAACCTGGCTGAGAGACAGTGACTTAAAAAGTCAAAATACCCCTCAAAGATTTTCCATCATGCTGTACAGAAATGAAGTGACATGTATCGGTACCTGGGGTGATACATGAATCAAAAAAATCAATGCCATTATGCCATCAGGTATGCTGGTGAATTTTGCTTCTGGTCATTCTTCATCTTCATCCATCTCTTACAACTTGTCTGTATAAAATGGGTTCTTATTTGTTCCCTGGATCTCACTCAAACCTGGGTACAGAAACCTATAGTAACTCTAGAGCTTAAAAGAAGGGAGTGACATATACCTCCTGACACCTTTAACCTGGAATGCAGCAAAGGACTTTATTTCGCACATGGCAAAGCTCAGCCATTTGTTAATGAAGAGCAATGCACATTTCTCTCCTAACACTTCCTCAAAGGCAGCTTATCTGTTTTTCCATGTACTTAAGAAATAATTGTCCTTGCAAGAGAAAATGTTGAAAGAAAACACAGTCTCAGAAGAGATTTCACTACCTACAGAAGGTAGTTTAAGTTTAAGGAGATATTATTTTACACTCTAAGTTAAAGTAACTCTCGTAATTTCTATACAACATCATGAAAGTTGTGGAAAATTAAGTTCCTTCTATGTAAGTTAACGGGAAAAGTGATGGTATGGAACTTAATGGTTAACAGGGTTGCTAGTTTCTGAATCAATACTGCAAATCACGACAGCAGAGCCAGGTCATTTCTCAGAAAAAAAAAAGAAGAAAAAAGATCAGCAAACCAGTAGCACCATTAGATGTAACACAGAGTACCCAAGGTTTGTCTGGCTGGTTTATTTAGATCTCTTCTGATTGACAGGAGACGTACAAGTTCACCAAAGGTGAAACACTGCCAACTTTTAAGAGAAAAACTCAAAATAGGAAGCAGATATTTCTAGAGGAGACCTAACAAAGTGTTCAAACCAACAGTATTTTAGAAACTGTTTGAAAGTTAAAGAGCACAATAAAGCACATAGCATAAAAGAAAAGAAGACGATAATACTAAGAGCATTTGTTAAGTGTCTATAAGCCCCTGAAAAGGCATAGGCGCACTGTCAGGGGAAGTGAGCATGATATAAGTATTCAGAAATTCAGGGTAGCTCCACTGATCTTTTAATTGCTTCATCCCTCTATGAAAACAAAGCTAGAAGAGAAAATAAATGCCAATGTTTGCCCTGCTGTGCTTTCAGAGCTGTGCTGCCAGTGCTGGCTGATCAGTAGCCCAAACCCCAGACCTGAGAGAGAAGCCCTGCTGATGCTAGGAGGTTTCCTGTCCTCAGGAGCCCCCAGAGTGGGAAGTCCACTGGTCTGTGCCCGTGTAGCTTCAGCCCAGAAAAGCATCCTCCTCTCAGCTCACAGAAATATCTCTCAGCAGCTGACAAATTTGTGCTAGCAGACCAAAATAACTCTGCAGGGGAAGTTTACAAGCACTTTCTGGTACATATAAATAAAAGTTGCTCTTTCCAAATTTACCCAAGGTATGCACCTTGTACATATCCTTGTGCCCACCCATAACTGCAGTTTTCCAAAACACTGCAGTGTAAAGCAGAGATTAAATTTGTGTTAGAAAAATGCCTGGAGTTGGCATAAGAAGAGAGTGGCTATTTCATGCATAAGACATGGAACAAGGTCTGGGAAGGGCAAGGTCTGCAGCAGCAGACTTTTTTGTGACCTTGTGCGAAGTCCTCACCTTTGTAAAACAGTCCTGTCAGGTCTGTCTGTCTATCCATCTTGCTATTCAGATTGCATCCTCCTCTGCCGCATGTCTTGCATGCTGCATGTAAAAAGACTCAGTCTGTAGTTAATATGCATTATCTGATGGAAATAGATGCTTGCTGTAGTACTAAAATGAGAATATAATTTTCTTCTGTGTAAGCAGGATCACAAGAGTACCTCCTGATTTAGTTCTCCTCATTTAATTCCTGTGAACTAGACTCACTTTGACCCACCTGTGTCATGAATGTTCTTGTTTGGATGAATTTCAACTTTACTTGGAGGAACCTAAATCTTTATCTTACTTTTTCAGGAAAATAACCCAGTTTGAGGTCTTACATTGCTCACATTGGCCATGGAAAGAAAACATCAAGAAATTATTATTTTGGGTGACAGGAAAATCTCTTAGGGAAAATTTAGTAAAATAGGGGAATGAGAAGAAAAACCAAAAAAAGATATCAAAGTTATAACATGATGGAGATGCGAATCAGGTAGCATATTGAGGAGGTAAGGGCAAAAAGGGAGATGTTAGAAACATTACAATTTGAAAGCCTCGATGGCTGAAACACAAAGTGCTTTCTTTCATTTTGGTTTAAAAGTCATGCAATGTCTAAAGCAAACGCTGCCAAAAATTGCCTCAATCCCCATCCACAGATGCATTTGGTACCCCAGAACAATCCCTGAGCAAGCTTGCAGGAGCCAAGAGAGAAGGCAGGCGTGGAAAGGGAATGCACAGGAGCAGCCAGGTCTGACCTTTCATTCCTTTTGCCTGAGACCACTGGTAGTTCTTTCCTTTCTTGTTACCACCATGCATTTCTGCTGCTGCTGTGAAGAGTGGCATTGTTGTTCTCTGCAGTTAGCCTGCTATTTATGGAACACAACTTTCTTCCTAATTTACAGCAGTTTCTCACAGAAAACTTGGCCAGCAACTGCTTATTCTTGCTCATGTAATTTTATTTTTCATAGTCTCTTGCAATAAATATAAAGAGACAAACACTGTAACTTTTTTTACCAATTTAGAGATTGAATGCCAAGAAAAGAAAAAGATAAGGAGTGACAGGTTGGTGTTACTGAACTCAGGAGCAAACCTGTGCTCTTTTTCTTGATGTTCATACAACCTAGGTCAGAAGAGAGCGACTAATCCACAGGCATGTGGCTCACAGGACTTTTAGTACAGTTCATGAAAGCACAAGGAAAACAACTTTACGTAAGTATCTCCAACTGTGAACACAGTCCTGCCCTGTGTCCTCCGGAAGCCCAGTAGATGAGGTTTCAGATTTAGTTGCCTCTCTGTGAAATATAAAAGTGTCTGAAGCCTGAGAGGAGGCTTTACCTTTTGCACCAAGGGTTGCTATGTTAGATGGGATGGTGTTTCCGCATGGACTTGGCTGTAGAACTCTTGCAGTCACCAGTGAACACTTCCCTAAATAGGTCCATGGCCATTTATAAAACAAATTACTTTGCATATGAGATAATACAGCAGCATTAATGACAACTGCTCCCTGCAGATGAATAGTGCTGTAAGGCTAAGAAACTTTGTGGAAGCATTGCTCACTTGAATAAAAACAAGGTTTGCATTTAAAGTACGAATATTTTGTTTGTTTATACATGTAGAATTCAATCTAATAACAAAAAAAAAGAAGAAAAAAAATCTACTTTTCCATCAGTCCAGAGCCACAGTTTGCAAAAAGAAATAAAAATGACTCACTGCTTTAGCAGCCATCCCCATTTCCCATTCCTTGTGATGTCTGGTTAGTATCCATGGATCACTGCTAAGTGAATCTCATAAGAGGAGCAAGTGAATAATTCTTCATTCATTATCAGTTTTTAGAAAAACAGGATTTTTACCTGTAGTGGTTTATTTTAAACAGTCAACAAAAATGTCTTGGAAAATGACTTAGCCCCAGCTAAGCGTGTTCTGTGTCACAATACAACAAGCCATTCATATCACTGCTTCAAATCCAATTTTTAAAAATAATCAAAACTTTGCCTGCCACAGAATCAACAGGAAGAGAATATGGTAAGTGTTCAGTCATTAAAATTCATTTGGTATTCGTTGTAATAGCATTAATCATAACAGTTTCATTTGGCATTCATGTGGCTGTCAGATGTAAGAGTTCAATTATAATGCACACTAGCTAATGAGCATACAAAGCATTACTGAATCAACATTAGTGTGCAACATTTCCTTATTTGCATTATTCATATGCTGCAGGTTTAAAAATCTATCAACAACAAGCTGTTAAAAAGCAGCAATATATTATAAAGAATACATTTTGGAGGCCTCACTTTTGAAATCTGTTCAATTGCCTGTCTAAGCAAGTGCTTATGTATCCTCTGTCACTGTAGTATCCGAGTACCTGGAGAGCTGCCCATGGTTTTCACACATGCCTAAAACCATGCTGTTAAAACGTGGTCCCATTATTTTCAACGTGGCCAGTACAGTACAGCATATGAGTCCAGATGGATTAAGGCAATTAATTTCCCATCGTTTCAGTGGGAACATATAAACACTTTTGAGGACCTGAACACTGGTCTTCAGAGAAGGGAGTCCCTCTTTGTGATCAACACGCTGCATGTCACAGAGGATTAAGGAGAGAGTTACAAAAGTAAAGCATCCACAATGCGTAAGAACTCTGTTGAGATATGTAGCATACATCCACTTTTTAAAAAGTATTTAGCAAAGTCTTGGACCCTGAAGGATAAATGAAAGAAGTAAGAAATCCATCTACAAAACTGTTATCTTTGGGAACCCCTGTCTTCCTACCCGGCCGAAACTGGGGTTGTGCTGCGCCACCTCACACCACCACACACAGGAAACAGACACCCCACAGTAAAACATTGATTGTTCTCTGGGAACCACAGAGTAAGCAGGGAATCAAGATCATTGAAAAGTTCGAACAAACTTGGCAGGGAAAGTTTGCTTGGTTGCCCAGGGCTGATTTTCATGTGAAGGGACCATGACTTGCAGATGCTCGTGCTCAGGAATAGCATTTGTGTCCATGCAGTGCCAGGAGCTCAAGTACTTATCTCAGACTTGAAGTGAGGTAGAGACTTAAGTTTATGAATACAAATTATTCCAAGATATCTTTCTAGTTTGGGAAATGCTTGGGCTCCTCAGAAATTACTGTCATTTTGGAGATCTGCAAATACAAACCAGAAAGAGTAGAGAAGAGCACCTCTGAACAGAAAAATGAAGTGCACATGTGTTTTTCCACCATCATTTAAAATATCACTGCTTTCTAGGCACCTGCCTCTTTGCACCCATTTTGTGTGTGTTGCTTTATACAAGATCTCCAACTCAGAACTTTTTACATTGACTTTTTCTTTTCCTGAGGTACATTCAATTATCTTCAGGTCCTACAGACCTTCTCCCTACAGCGTTCCTATGTCATTTAATTTCCTTCATTTTGAAAAGAAGAAAATAGGATTTTCACACAGAGTGTTGGAATGAGAAAGAGACTAGCCTTAGTTTACGGAATAATCCATGTTTCAGGTAACTTCCCAACTCTGCTCTTCAGAGGGAGCTTTTAATGTAGATCTATCAAAAGATCTTGTTTCAGAGTATGTGAAGCAATTCTGAAAAGTCAGGAAATTCTCAGCAATGGTATCAAGGATGACAAAGCATATAAGGCACTTTCTCAAACACTTTTAATACATCCACCATTTCCACTAAACTCTGCAGCACACTAAGTTGTTTGAAGTTAGCAGAACAAGATTTTGCTGCAGGTGTTTAGACAGCATAAATTGATAGTCTAGAATTAAGTCTACATAAGCAACTCCTCTAAGTAATTAGATCATTTTCCTGGTGTCTGAGCTGAAAACTGTTAAACCAAGGTAAAATTAATAAAAGCTTGTCGTGACTACAAGTGTGATTTAGTAACTTGCAGTAACTTAATGTAGTAACTTAAAATGGATGCAAGTAGCATAGCTTCATTTGTATCAGGGAGTCATTTATTCTCCACCAGAGTTACCATGCTACCAGCTGTGTTTGCTGAGAGCATTGACACTCACTTGAGCCTAATAGCTATCTAAATGACAGTATTTTTTTGTTTGTTAGACTTCAGAAGAAGTATAATGAGAAGAGGAAATCTATATTAGACAGAATTATCAAAGCCTTGCCTTCTTCCAGGTAACTCAAATATTTGCATGTGATTGGAGAGAATGAAAGCAGAAGAAAATGGAAATGTAGATTAGAAAATGACAATATAAATAAGATACAGTAGTAAGAAAGAGAGAGGTACAGAAAGTTATAAGGCTAAGACATCTGGTTATCAAAATGAGATTCCCACATCAAGGGAGAGTCAAAACAGCATTTCTGATCTCTCTTCTCAATCTCTAGTATATAAAGCATATCTATTGCCATTTTAAAATAGGGATTTGGTATAAAAATTACCCAGAGACTGCTTTGGTGTATTTAAAAGTAATTTGAGGCTTTATTTTTTTTTTTTATTACTCAACTTCCCTGCAAAATTATCAGCATAGAAAACCTGAGAGATCTTTGGATTCCTGCTGCCTGGCAAGGTGATAAGACTAGAGAGAGCTGGAATCACCAAAGCAGAACTACTGCTGTTTTTCTCGATGACACCAAAGCTTTTTCCATACAGCAGCTGAAACATAGATCACAAATTAGATAAACCAGGTGAACATCACCCACAATATGCAAATATGTAGTGGGCTTTAGAGGAAAGAATCCTTACTGTGTCTATTAAATCCCTCTTTCTAAATACATTGCTTACTTGGAAAACATTTCCTCTTTCACATCTCTGATTTTATTACTAGGTTCTATCTGCTAATCATCTGTAATTCAATTTTAGGAAAATGCTCAGCTTCTTCAATTCTCTTTTCAGCAGACACACATTTGGGTTTGTTTTTTTCTAAAAATTAGGAAATTGTTTTAAGTGACTGAACAAGAATGGAAATATAGCTTTCAGCATCTAAAATGTTTTCCTCTAATCAGATAATTGCAGTGTCCATATAACCGTTACTCCCAAGTCAGCAGTCATACCTGTGATCTGCATGATTATTCTATTACTTACAGTTTGTTATTTGCTCTAAGTGCAACTCTATTTTATTATGATGCTATCAATTACTGTTTTTTTTTCCTTCAGTGCTTTTAGTATAGGCTAAATGCCTTGTTTGATAAGTGCTAAATACATGAAGGTAAAGATATCTTATTCTGCTGGTGTCTACTAGAAAAGCATATACAGCATGTGATATAAACTTGAGCACAAAAGGGATTTAGGCATTACTGACAAGCCTGAAAACATATATCATAAATTCTTTGCACAGAACTCCTCAGTAATCAAAGGGTTTGAGCATCTTATGTATTTTTTAAATGAAACATGCATATTACTGATTGAAAATGATGAATGTTATGATTGAGAGAAATGTGTCACTTGCATGTACTTCAAGTCTTTAGCCAAACCTTTCATTAAAGAAGATTCACTTTAGGCTAAATATAAAAGAATTTGGAGTCTCTTTTAGGTAGAATTCTCCATTTCTTGCTTTCCAGTAGCAATAAAAACTACATTGCCATGTGTTTGAATACAAAGTATGTTTAAACAGAACAGAAATGCACAGTGAAGTCCACCTGCAACCACAGCAACTCTATTTTAGATTGTACAATGATAGAAGCAGAGCTTTAAGGTATTATGCCTGTGCTCACTTTTGCCTATATTACTCTACAGAGTCCAAGTTTGCAAAGAGGAAAAGTCAGAGCATCTGGCCCTGCTCTCATCTGACTCCCCAGGGTATCCAAGGCAGGGTGATACAACAGGGCTCTCAGAACAGCCCTGGCTAACCACCCATGAGTCTCCTGAAATCCTATGGCACATGCAACATCAGACCTTTTAAAAAAGAAATGCCATTTCTGTGTCTGCCCACTGCTGACATCACTACAAAGTCTTCCAGCGTAAGAACAGTCAAATACATGCACAGCTATGCCCAGGACCTGTCCATCCACCCTGCATCTAAGTGTAGTCTGAGGCTTTCACTAAGTGAAACCAGAAGATTGGTTATTCTTCTTTCTGTATTTCTGAGCTCTTCCAAAACTGGTGATTGATCTTGGGTCTGTGTTCAATTAGTTGGGATTATAGGAGATAATTTCATCTGCCAAGTATTGACCTGTGCAATATAGGCATGTGCATTCAAGCTAGTTGGCTGGATGCCTTTTACAGTCAATGGCAATAAGTAAGCTTAATTCATCTTAAATTAAATTAGGACATCTAAATCACTGCTGCTGTATCACCAAAATCTCAGAGGGCAGGGAGGCAAAGAACATATTTAATTTTTTAATAAGCTTTACTATTTAACTGCTTGCTACATAAATTGATATGTATTCTAACTTGTAACATTATTCTTTGTTCACTAATACATTATCCCCTTGTATCAAAAGGCTGCAGCAAGAAAAGTGCGACCAGTAGATAGAAGGAAGTGATCCTGCCCCTCAATTATGCTCTCATGAGACCCCACTTAGAGTATTGTGCACAGTTCTGGTGTCCTCAACATATGAAGGATATGGAACTGTTGGAACATGTCCAGAAGAGGGGCACAAGGATGATCAGGGGACTGAAGCACCTCCTGTGTGAAGACAGGCTGAGAAAGTAGGGACTGTTCAGCCTGGAGAAGAGAAGGCTGCATGGAGACCTCATAGCAGCCTTC
>JBAFWW010039443.1:0-12693 GCA_036873685.1 Agapornis canus
TAAAAGGAAAAGGTCAAACCCAACATGTACATGCAAGCTAGATAATATACATATAAAGAAACTAACCTTTTAAAATGGGCAGCCATGGGTTTACCCTGCATTGATCTTAGGCATACTTTTTAATGAATGTAGGAAATTTTATAATGAATAGAAGAAATTGTTCCTCTCTGCAAGAGAATTTCTCCCTGGAGACTAGTGGAAGGGGTTGATTTGCCACACTGAACAACCTATGCTAAACAGGACTAAAATAAATTCCCATCCATCTTTTTAAATAAGGAAGCAGTGTTATGTTAAGGAAGGCTGGAGGTGGTGGTGTCTGCTGGATTTCTAGGCGACTAATAGCTTACCTTATTAAATAAATGCCACAAAACCAGTCCGTCTGACTTCACGATTAATTTTACTCACATTGGCCTACCAAATGATGAATATGTTCTCTGCAAATTGATAGCAAAGAGAGAAAAACCAGATGCAGCCATCCTCAGCTTATGTGTTCAGCACTAGCTGAAGTGTTGTCCTTTCTTCTCGCCTATAAAATAGGTTGAAATCCCCAGAAAAGGATTTAGAGTTAAAAATAAGCTGCTCCTCTGTTTTGAGTTGCATTGTGCTTTTGTCACTAATGCTTAGCTCTTCATTTCACTGACAATTCCACAACGAAATTCTTTGCTTTTTGTGACCACTTCAGAAAAGGTGGAAGACAAGACCAGCACAGACTCAGGGAATGCAGACCTGCTTCCTGCATTATTGTGCTCTAGGAACAAGAGGTTGGTTAGTAAGTTCACCTTTGAGAGAATTCCTGGAATCTTCAGCACTCTCTCTCAGGAATCTTATAACTCCACAGGCTCTAACTAATCTGCAGCGAAGCATATCTAGTGCCCTGGGGATTTCATTTCTGAAGTGAAATATTTGTACTTAATTTTGGGGAGATGTCTGAAAGAGACCCATCAGCTTGTGATTTGGAAATCTGAAGTCCATTAAATGAACATTGCTGCTGACTGCAGCAGTTCAAGGGCTATTTTGACTTTGCAGGATCGGCGTTTATTCATTGCCAACTAAACCTTTAAAGTTATGACTAGTGGTGGTGTGTAATATACAAAGGTCTGATTCCCCATCGCAAGCGTACTGTGATATCCCGAATAAAGAAGGTCACTGGGGGGGAATGCTGAGCATTCTTTGCACTGAAGGCTATTGGACCTCCCAGCTTTGATAATTACAAGAATTCCTTTGTAGGTAATAATGGAATATTTTAACACTCTGAAAATCCTTTTCCTTTCCCTCAGCTTTTTACGAAATAATTTTCCCCCCCTTTAATTTTCCACTTTAAAATATACTTTATATCCTAGCAAGGTGTTCGGTGGTAATTCTAGCAAACATGTCTGATGGAAAAGCTTAGAGTCCTAACTAGCTGCTAGTGAGACTTGGGATGAAAGATCGAAAACCTGCCCACATTCCACAAGCTCCAGGGCTCCTTTATAACCGAAATTGCTTCAAGTACGAGAACTATTCCCACACACTGGAAAATAAACGACTGAATGCTTGCATCTTACATTCTACATTTGGACTTCTGTGGAATGACAGTAAGGGAAAGGGCTTTTTTCAGCTGAAACTGGAAACTATATAGGCAGTCAGTGAGGCTGCTTCAGATAGGAGAGCTGCTCAGAAGCAGCATTTGGTGTGAGCAGCAAAGTGACCAAACTGCCTGGAAAAAAAGCCCTGATTAGATGGGTCAGAGGCTATGGAACAACATGGAATAAGGCCAAGGGGAGCTTCAACTGTATTTTGAAATTCCTGGAGAGCCACAGGGACTGTTCAAGGACAGTGGTGATGCTGGTTCCACACACGAAAGCAGCCAATGCTCATCTTGAGGCGCTGCGTTAGAGAAACTTGATTTTGAGGAAATGATTGCCAAGACTGTCCTTTCAGTCTAGAGAGGAAGAGGGTAGAGAGGCACACGCACCACTGATACAGGGTCACGGGTGCAGCCAGGCCTGGGAAGAAGGAATTAAAAATAGCAGAATGTAAGCTCAGAGAACATTCTGAGAAAGGAAAAGGAAAGAGAAAAGAAACAGCCAAAATGGGAAATGGAAATGAGTCAGGAGGGAGAGAAAAAAGGACAAATGGGAAGAAATCTGGGCTTATAAACAAAGGGCAGTCTCTGGAATGGAAAAGGAGAGTTAAGGAGGGTCTGTCTTAACAAAACAATGGCAAGAAGCAGTGCCAAGAATATGGTAATTCTTCCATTAAAAATTTCTGAATTATAATTTCTGGGTTTTTTTCCTTGCTAATTTGACTGCTCTGGGTTAATAAAAATGAAGTGTATGTGCAGGGAAATAATAAAGAAATTGAGAAGAAAGACAAGAAAAGAGAGATAAGAGGACTATCACTATTACCACATATTTCAATTGGAGGGTGAGGGAGGCTGCTGAAAGGCTTGAATAACAAAAACCTGCTGCTTACAGTTGGACACGGTAAATACCTGGCTGCACAAAACCCCTTCCAAACCAACAGCCCACTTACGATGATTAGCAGCTGCTCTGGTTTCTAGTTCCAGCTCATAATAAAAACATTTTATTTTCCCTACTTGCATGGCAATAATAACGATGATTATGGTTATCTTAACAAATGTCTAGCAAAGCTCCCATCTGTTGAATTGTTAGGACCTGCAGACAAGGTCTTGGAATATATTCCCTTCATTTTCTCTTTTTATATACAAAATAAGATTGTGTACACTTCAGGAGGGATTGAGGCAAGGCAAACAAACTTGTATCAAACAGCACTTTGTTGGAAGTGTATGTTCTTAGATCCTCAAAAGTAAACAGTGTATACTGGAGCAGGTTTTCTGCCAGTATGTGTTGGCATCCCTCCATCCACCCCAGTGGAATCAGGAGTGTTTTCTCCAGCTCTGGTCCACCAAGAGCAAAACAGCACTCTGTGCTGTACATTTTGAAAGAAGCACAAGGGGAAAAGCCCACAGGGCAGCAGGAGTGGGACTTTGCCTTGCAGGCAGGTGAAGCATGCCTGTGTTCTTCCTGCATGGGGGCACTAATCCCTATTCCAGAGAATCTGCTGTTTGTTTGCCATTGAACTCCAGAAGCAAGTCATCACCAATAGAAATGATTTAACATTAAGCAACGCTGTCTAAGCAAACAGCTGATACCATCAGAGGCTGAAAAATTAATGCCATTTTAAGTGAAGAGATTAAACCAGGTTTGGAGGTCTTCTTTTGATTTATAGGATTTTCTGCACTCTCAATGAGTACAGTGGTTTACGTTCCTGGTACAAGTGGAATGGTGGTATCTTAGAGGAAAAGAAAAAACAGAGGCAGATGAAGAAGAAAGATGAAGAAGTAAGAATAGATTTTTGGTATCAGTATGAACAGGCTAGAATGGATTGGCAAGAAGTTTGGCAGGTAATGGAGATGAAGGTGGACACTGCTTTGTGCTGTCTGTGCTCCAAGCAGGACCTAGACCCCTCCTATGAACCCACCACTGCAGACTGGAAGCTCCTTTCATAGAATTTCCTACACGAACTTACTGGATGTCATCAGTGGATTCACAATGCTGTTGGTACAAAGTAATGATAAAGGTGCAGAACAAAAGCCCTCTGCAACCCACAATAAGCATATCTTGCATTTATGGCTGGTTTAAGTGGCAAGGGATGAAGTTCAGTGCTGGGTAAATTGCACTTTCCCCAGAACATGTGGTTTATGATTCCTTCTCTTATTATATGGCACAGTGTGTGCAAACACTGTGTGTCCTGAGTTGATCTGCATCCTGGGCATTTGCCTCAGCCTTCAGGTTTGACCAAGTCCATTGGAAACACAACAGGGCCTGTAAGGAAAAGTGAATAAAACCCTGGCTTATTGCTGCAGACCCATTGCTGACCTCTTTGAGTGCAAGGCAAAAAATAAGCTCACCCTCATCACCCTCACAAGCTGCTGTAATGTCAGGAGCAGGGGTGGCTGGAGCTCCCACCCTGCTCACTGCCGGCAGATGCCTCTAAATAATGATGAGAGGATGGTGGGGAGCACTGAAATGCAGTGCAACTCCTCCAGAGCTCAACACAGGCTGCCAATCAGCCATGGCAAAATAACTGCACTCCAACTGCTTTTGAAATGAGGGGGAAAAGAGTCTGGAAGGGCCTTTTCAGAGCCGGGAGGATCCCTGGAGGCTGTTGCCTGTTAGTTTGCTAGAGTCAGGAGTATTCAGCTTCTTGGCTGTCTTCATCTGAATGACTGCCTGCTTAAACTTAGCAGCAGCTCCAACTCTGTGCTGGACTCGGCCCCTGTAATTAACACATTAACATCTGCTCTTTGTGGAGCCACTAGAGAGAGTCCAGGTAAAAGGACTTGTAGCGACAGGTCCTGGTGGCTCTGCAGAGCCTTGGAGAAGGGCATGCAAGCGTGGGAGCTCCATGGCCTTCTGACCAAGTGGAACATAAACATATCACTCTTCAGCTCTTGAGCTGCCTGCCATGGCCTCCAGCACTGCTTGAGCACCAACACTTTCTACAGCTGAAAGCCTGTAGTAGGGAAGTTGTTCCTCTCTTCTCACAGCCCCCACTGCCCTTGCATGGCACCACCATAGAAGGAGAATGGATGTGGGACACCTGCCTGGTCTCTCCCACATCTTTACCACCTTCTGCAAGGTCTTTCTGCTCAGTTGCTCCTCGAATTATTCAGCAATGGCCCAGATAGGCATCAAATATCCCAATCCAGTGCAATTGCAAACACTAGCTGTGTTTGCCCATAAATTTATAAATCTTCCCCCAAGCCAAGAAGCAAACAAATAAAAAACCCTGAAAACCCAAACAGGCTCAAGAACTCTGCCGCAACAAAGCACTGAGAAGGGGCAGGTTCAAGCAAATACTGGGGGAAGCACACACAATGTGGTACCATCCCTTTTGCTCCAAAGCAAAACATAGAGCTGAAGGAAAATGCCATCTCCTTGCTAACAGCTTCTCCTTGCAGGAGGAAGCCTGTCCTGGGCTCACTCCCTGGTGCTGCAGCATCTCCAGAGCACATAGGAGTGCATCAGCTGTTTCAGTGGGGGGAAAACTCAGGCTCTGAGGGGCTGGAGTGAAGACATTGCTCCCAGGGTAAACACACAGGCAGTTCTTAGCTGACCTAGTAGTAGTGCCAGCAGAGCCAAGTCTGGTCTGCTTGCCTGAATGCAGTCATAGCTCCAAGTCATCTGAGTAGCTGGATCCTCAGAAATGCTCAAAACAACTATAATTTAAACATGTTAGAGCTGGAGGATGCTTGTCCTCACTCTAGTGAGAAAAGGAGAAGGCCAAAAAGAGTTCACTGCTAACTCTTATAAACTAGACTGGAAGTGTTTAGAAAAACAACATTGACGTGCTTTGCATGAAGATAAAATCTGCGAGATGCTGAAACACCTGGGTCATGTGTTTTTATCCCAAAGATAGGGGAGCTGGGAGGAGCAGGTTTGCTCTCTGGGCTGGGCAGGGCAGGGGCTCATTTCCTGCTGCAAAGGGTCTTTGGGGAGTGAGAACAAAGCATCAGAGCTCATTTCCGAAGAAGAGGGGAAGGACAGAAAAGAAAGAAAACAAGCGGAATAAATCTGAATTGTAACAGAATTAAAGGGTGTATTGAAATCTCCACATTTGGAAGTGATTTCTTTCCGTCAGACAAAAGGCTGAGGCTTTAGGTGTTGAAATACTGATCTCTTTAATTTGTTCGAAATGGCATATCTGGATGAGCTGCAGGTGAACCAGCAGCAATAAAGGACTGATGCAATCTGCAAATATTTTCACATCAAGTGTAATGCGATGCTCTTCCCTTTGTTTGGGTTGTTTTCTTTCCTGCTGTGCGTGAGGTGCAGGTTTCTCAGCTTTCATTAGGTGATGCAGGCTCACTTATTTTTCTGGCTGCTGCCTATTTTCTAACTCACCCCCACTTTACATTAGGGGATGAAAAGCCACCTCCCATGGTGTCACATTGGGACTGAAATTTCAGCTTAACCCTGTACACAGAGAGTTATTTGCATCCCTTCAGCGGCATGTGCTGGGAGTGAATGAAGCTGTAGCACCGTTGTGAAAAGCTGCTCACCTGTGATCAGTGATCCATTTGCTCTGTTTTAACGTGGATTTTCAATTGTTTCACTCTATTTCTCCATTGTCTTTCTTTGGAGCACAGTTTCTTTCCTATCTGGCATTTTCCTCACTGTCCCCAGACAACCTCTCCTACTTGCTCTTTCCTACAATAACCCCATTCCTCACTATTGTTTCCTTTCCTTTTTCTTTCCTTTTCTGTTGTTGTTGTTGTTATTTTCAGTTGATGGAGGCCCGGGGGCCCCTGCTTTGCTCTGGGGGTTCCGCTTCCAATTGCAGCGCTCAGCAGACACATTGGAGCTGGAGCACTGCCTCCTGTATGTCGCATTGGTGTTTGCAGAAGAGGCTCGCCCATGAACATTTCATATCTGCTTTGCAGCAGCATACATAATCTGTCAAAGTGCAGAGCAGCGATGAATCAGGTCTTTGATGCAAATAAGAAGCAGCCACATGGCATGAAGCGTTTGGGAGCACTTCGGGCTAAAAAGGATAAAAAAAATGGAAACAGAAAAAGATGCAGCTGTGAAGAATACAAATATTGGCTCCTCCAGGAAGCCTCCATATTGGATCCATTATTGCAATCTACTTATTTGTTCAGGGCTAATGCTTTCCAGTTTGAGATTGTCATGGGTCTGGCTTCCCACCCTTAGAGAGCAGACAAAAAAGTCTAAGCAGCAATACTCTTCGTGAGGTAGCTGCATAAGGAGCCTTTTTCCCCTGTCTGGCTGACAGAGCAGATTGCTGTTTGAGAGAACCTGCTATTAAAATGAATAAGGACCCCTTTGTGCATGAGAAAGCAGGGAAAAAAAAATTGGCCTCTTCTCACCTTCTCCATCTTCTCTTGCTATGAGAAAAAGTATCTGCACTGCCTTCCTCACTGCAGCTATTGTGAATGCCTTGTGATGGAGACTGCTGGAGGAGGGCAGGCTTTACACTGCAGCTCCAGAGGCTGTAAGGGAGGCTCTGAGCAGCTGCTGGCTGAGGTCATCTGTGGATATCGACATGGGGCTCGTCTGACATTCCAGCACTAAATTTCACATGATCCGCAGGAAGAGCAGGAGAAGGAAAGGGAGGTGTAAGCAGTGTATAGAGCAGTTCTGCTGCATGCCCTGAAGCTCTCTTGTCCCTGGGCAACACTTCTGGTCACCACCATGGTCTCACTGGTGGTGAGCTCAGGACAAACGTTTCAGCTGAGGGTGGCCTCGTACTCCAGCATCAGTCACTGCCACACTTCTTTACACACTAGGAGTAACAGTCACTGCATGCTCAACATGGAAGTTAGGAGCCTGAGTTTGTTAGAGGTTACTCTGTTACTGTGATAATGGGGGTGAGATAGTACAGGAGCAATGGAGAACAGTTTTCTGTTAGTGCTGTAAGAGAAGGGTGATAAGCTGTTGTCTTCTGGGAACTGATTTGAGACCCCTGAGCCAAACACTCCTCTGCTATAGCGAGGGGTAAGTCAGCCAAACCCTGCTGATAAGCATCACCCTGGCCACCATGCAGCTGCAAAGGTCCCATGTCACAGCTGGCACAAATAGTAGTCACCATTAAACCCAGCAAATTGAAACGCTTTGCTTTGCATCCCACTTATAGCTCATTTCTTGTGACCCCAGGTAAAGCAGCATTGCGCGCTGGGAAATGCATGAGAGAGGAGATCCTGTAGCACAGCATCATGGCACAGCTTGAACTACCATAGTGTGAGCAATAACAAATTTGAAATGACCCTGTTTGCTCTTGTTGATCCTAAGCATTTCAAATGAAGCTGAAGTAAACTAGAGGCAGTAAAGCCTCTAAAAATGAAGTATTTGTACCTGTGAATGATCTGCTATGGCCAATCACTCCAGGAGGGCTACCTCTAAGCAGAAACTCAAATCCTTCCACCACCTACATGTGTCCTCAGTATCTATTCCAGCCATTTCTCTAAAACCAAAACACACAGAGCACATATTCGAGGGAACTACAGAACTTTTGTTTCATAAAAAATGAAGCAATACATCTTTTTACTTCCCCTCTTTGCAGTCACTTCAGCCATTTCCCCCAGACTGGCCTGGCTGGGTGCTGTGGCCATGCCAGTAGTGTTGAATTGGAGGACATCATGCTGGTAGAGCAGCATGGCATCTGACAGTGTGGTGTCCTCCAGCAGTGTGCTGTTCTCCAGCAGCACTGGGCACACAGGCAGGGGTAAAACTCACACAAGGCTGGCCTTTTGTCACAACTCCACACAACGAGGTTTGCTGATTCCTCATCTTATTGATGGTTACATGGCTGAGGCTTTAAAATCCTCCTGATGCACAAGATGATGTTGGTGCCACTCCAGGGGAACTTGCTAATGGACCCTGACCCTTTATGCCTTTTGGAGTGGGGGAGAGAAAATGTCTTTCCAACACTGGAGTCTTGTTCGTGTGCAGTGTAGCTGCCTTTTCACCTCTGCCCTTGGATAAATAGGTTTGTATTTATATACAGAATATATCAAACCCAATCATAAAAGACATGAGTATTTAAATATAGGTCTCTTCAGTCAAAAGGAGCCAAAAACTGTGTTTATACAAGCTGGGATAATAAAGGCAGTGCTCTTCTGTGGTGTTTCTGCACTGAACTTAAAGTCCCTGTAGTTTAGCACAAAATAAAAAGAAACAACCAAATCCCTTGATTTACTATATGCTCAAACAGCCCTACATTTATTCCCTGTCCCAACACCCCCAGAAGAGTGCAGCCTGGATGGTTTGTATTGACGTAAACTTTGTCATTAGGTTAAGGAACTGGTAATTGGTAAAGAGAATTCAATCTTCTAGGGAAGCCAGGGGTTGGAGCAGTTATGTGGTTTTTGTGGGATTGAAGCGGTTGGGCTTCCCTGGTATCAATTCTTAAGTAATTCTCAACTTTAACTTTTCTTTGTCACCTTTCTTCAGGTTTTATATGGGGGACATGGGATGGAGAGGTGGTTGAACACCTTCCTTCTGTCTGCTGCCCAGAGAACACCCTATATTAATATATATAGGGTATATTAATAATACCCTATATTTCTTCTTCTTTTCCCTTGCAACTACCCATTTACTCTCATGACTTCATTCGAAGAGAAGGAATTTCCCAATGAAACATGCCCTTTGGAAATGTGAGGTGTAAGCAGTACCTCTTGCTACAGCTCTACTCACTGGAGTATCACTGCTTTAGAGGAACATCGGGTAGAAATAAACAGGGAGAATTCAAAATATAGAACCCTGCTGTAGGGTCAGTGGCCATGGAGGAGGCTGCAGGCTCAGGCACCGCACACTGGAAGCTGCAGAGGCTGATGAGATCAGTGCCTTTGTGTTTATGCACAGTACTGAATGTTTGCAGGGAGCTGGGGTTATTTCATCAGAACCTGCCACCATGGGAGAGAGTTACTGTACTTAGAGGTTTAATACAGGCAGATGCCATGGCTGAACTGTTGGTGCTGCTTTCTATGGCTGTCAGTTCCCCTGATCTGCCAGTGACCCCTGCTATGATCAACCATTGCAGGGCAATGCAGAGCCCATGCAGATGCATGGGGAACAGTTGCTGACCTTTGGAACAGCCCCAGATTGTAATGATCAGTTTTAGTTTTAATGGCAGTGAAAGCAAACTTTACAGTCAGCTTGATATTAGCAGCACAATTCAGATTTGAAAAGGCAGTGATTATCTTGTGATCTACAAGTTCTCCTGCTACATGACAAGATAAAAGTACTCAGAACCTCAGGATGTACAGAACTGTCCCCAGGGCTTTGGCAACTGTTTCTCAGTGCCTCCGTTTTATTAGTTCACATCCCCAAAGCCTGTTTTTCCTACCACAGGATATGATTAACCCTGACTGGAGTCATCACCCTGCATCCCAAAGCAGAAAATCCACCTGAATACAGCACAAAGCCTCTGCTCACCCCAAGTCCAGTGCAGCGTGGGACCAGACAGCCCTTGTGTATAACTCATGGGTCTGCTTTGAGGCAGGTCTTTTGGGGCACCTTGTCATGGGGGCTGGACTGTGCCCATGGAGCCTTGCTGGTCTCCTTTGCCCAGGTAGGGAACACGGTGCTGCACTGGTGTGGGCACCACAAACTCTTCCGCACAGGGTGAGGATGCTGCTGTGTTTGTAGGGGAGCTGCAGTGATGCCCTTCCTGCCTGAGCAGCTGGAAAAGGGCAAGGAGGAACATAAACCAGCTGTGAACATTCGGCATAGTAAGTCAGGGGAAGAAGGACATGGAGGCACGTGGGAGGAGATGCTGCTTACAGGAGGCAAAGGCTCAAGGCCAATGACGGGGAATTTCTCATTCCACTTTCCTCGAAAAATAGTGGTGAAAGGGCACTGCAGCATTTCTGAGCCCTCGCTCACGTAAGCAGTGTGCGATCATCAGTGCAGCAAGCTTCCTGCCATGAGTAACGTGGACGGAAAAAGGAGCAGAGGATAGGGACCGTCTCGTTTCAAATGGTTACTCAGAAAGGGAAAAAAGCCTCGGCTGACTCCTGGGGTGGATGAAATGCTTCAACAGTCAGGCCACACGTTTGCCTTTTGCAATAGCTGCTCACCAAAGTTAGCCCTTTGCAGCACTCCTGGCACGGGCTTGCTGGACTGCAGAAACCTCCTTCCTGGTGCTGAGAGTGATTCCCAAAACACAGGGCAATGCTGTGCCTTTTGTCCTTCATTCCACAAGGCATTTTCTGGGGGAGTCATGGGGGCAGCGTGGAGCCTTGAAGATAAGCTCAAACAGAGCATCACAGACATATGCTTTTCAGAAACAAGAGGATTTCAGTGGGCTAAACCAAAACCAAACTCTGTTTAGTCTTCAACATCCCTAGCAGAGACAAGCAGCAGATTCCTGGAAGTGGAGTTCTTGTTACCAACTGAAATAGGGCAGCTCTTCTAACTCCTACACTTTTTCTTCCCCTAAACACGGTGAATGCCCATCTCAAAGATATTTATTGTACTAACAAAAGGTCCTCGCTTTGCTCCAGAGCAGTCTGGCTTCCTTTAAAGCTTAAGAAGCCACATTAGCCTAGGAAAGAAACAGGCTCATTTCACCCTCAAGTGAAGTTTGCAAATGCTCCAAATATTTGCTTGTGCGTGTGGCCACTCGCAGAGCTGAAATTAACAGCTTGGGAGAAGTAGGGTTGAATTCCCAACCTTGCCAACCCATGCACCAGGAGGTGGATTTGTAACCCCAAGCAGCAGACTGGGCTCTTCATCCCTCAGGTTTGCTTTCAGTAGCATTTCTAAGATGTTTAATTCCTTACACTGATGGTGTGAGGGAGATTTTATCCATTACACTGATGGTATAAGGGAGATTTTATTCCTTACACTGATGGTGTAAGGGAGATTTTATCCCTTACACTGATGGTGTGAGGGAGATTTTATTCCTTACACTGATGGTATTTTAAAATGTGATGTACTTTCCTTCATTTTTGCTACTCCCCCCCAGTGACCAGGTCATACCCTCTGCTGCTGTACATGAAGGATAAAGATCCCAGTGTTCTCCCTCCTGCCATATGGAAGAATTCCCTCTTCTAATATCAGACCACAGTGGAAAAGGGTAAAAAAAAAAAAAGGCTAAAATAGGTTTCAGCTTGAGAATTAGCTCCTGCTGAGGCATCTGCAGCCCCTCGGTGTACAGACCCCTACAGTGGTAGAGGCAGTGGGAATAAACCAGTGTGTTGCACTCACCTCTTTTACTGGGCCGCTCCAGCCCCACAATACGTGGCCCAGGCTCCCACAGACAGTAGGGGAGAAAGCATCTCAGTCTGAGCAGAAAATCTCTCTCTATTGGCAGTGCTTGGAGTTCATTGCTTGTTAAACTGGAGGCTCTTAGATCTTGAAAGCATTTTATGTGAAGACACTTTATATATAATAAGGGTGGTTACATCCAATGCCTAATTTCCCAGTCTGTGGCCTTGGAATTCACCTCCATAGCAGACAAAAATGGCGTGGTGCTAAAAAACCTCAAATGACAACTTGCAATAGTATCACAACTGTGAAAAAAGGGAGTGTTTTTACAACCTGAGGAAAAAAGACCACAAAAAGCTTGTAAACAAGATTGCATTTCCAATACTTGATGGCATGTCTATGTCACCTTCTGTGATTTATAGTGCGATCAAGTATATACATGCATATGGGGAGAAAACTCACCCAGAACTTAACACATCCAGAAGTAATGAGTAACTCTGCCTGATGACACATGGGGGCACATGGCTTAGGAGAAATCAGAAAGTGCCCTTCTCTCTGCAGTCAGGGTCAGATGATTTTACCATAGCTCAAGAAGAACATGGAGAAAAGTCAAGGGCAAGGGGAAGTCCTGCTGACTATCCTGCACCAGCAGCATGGCGGCAGAAGGCTGCAGTGAGGAGGCCCATCTCAAGCAGCTGCTGAAGAGGAACATAGAGCGGTCAAGGCCAGGATTCATTTGGAACCAAGGTTTGCACTGTTCTCTTGGAAACAGAAAGCCTGTTTTAGTTTTGCAAACACAAATCTAGTTTGTGGTTAGCTTCTGGCAGCAGGTGGCTGCTTTGGAAAATAAGCACAAATAAAACCACATTTTAGCCTGTTATGAAGGCAAAATGCGCCTGTTTGGTTCTCTTTGCTTGCACAGAAGCTTATCTGAAACCAGTCCTCTAAGAGGTGA
>JBAFWW010039444.1:3113-17890 GCA_036873685.1 Agapornis canus
GAATTTTCCCCCCTGGGCCCCTTTTCTTTTTTTTTTGGGGGTTTTTTGGGGTTTTTTTGGGGGGGGGGGGGGGGGGGGGGGGGGGGGGGGGGGTAGAGGGTGGCTAGTGAGCTGGAGAATCTGGCCCAGAAAGAACTTAGCGATGCCTTTTTAAAAGGCATCCAGTTAAAGGGACTCTATGGGTTTCCCCAAACAAGAAATGTCCAGCAAACTCTGTGTGCCCCATGTTAAAGGCTCTGCACCCTACTGATAGCAAAGAAAGTCACCCTGATCATTCAGATGAAGGTACCATATATCTAATGATTAGTCACTCACATAAAATTTCTGCATCAGCTGCATTTTCCAAGCTGTTCTGCAACTTGCCAGACAATATTTGATATTTGGATAGTTGTTTGCAAATGGCAGATGAAAGGTTAATAGGAAATGTCTCTGACAGTAGCTGGATATAATTTAGAGATGGACTACAGCCATGTAGTTAC
Organism: Agapornis canus; assembly: GCA_036873685.1. Classification (NCBI taxonomy): domain Eukaryota; kingdom Metazoa; phylum Chordata; class Aves; order Psittaciformes; family Psittacidae; genus Agapornis; species Agapornis canus. The sequence continues at coordinate 3,593 of JBAFWW010039444.1, forward strand.
ATACCAGATTTGGGTTTTGGATCATTATATTGGAGAGATAAGGCCCCAGAAGGAATATGCACGTTCAGTCAGAGCTGAGTTTTCCAAGAAGACAGTTTCAGTCTGAGAAGGGATGGGCAGTTTAACATGTGAACCATCTGGTCTCTGAGATGCACCAGCTTGCAGGCACCCTTTAAAGGTGTTAGTTGCTGATAGTATCATTTAGTCCTCCCTCTCTTACTGCTTCCCAGAGAGGAAATGAGGGTGGCAGGGAAGACCAGTCACTCATGTATTAATCCTAGTTTATCTCAGTAGCATATAGCAAAACAAAGCAACAAAGGTATTCCTTACTCTCCTTATTCCTCCTGTTGATCAAACTGTGCCTTTTTTTATTCACTGCATATTCCTGGGACTTGTGTCTTCTCTGTATGTCCTCTCTCCTGGAAGACTATTCCCATGCTTCATGTAGCATAACCTGAAAAATGCCAGGTAAAAACCTCTACTACTTCTCTATTAAGAGAATGATTTATGAAGGTGTTGAGAAATGACCTTCATTCCAACTGCATGCATGGAGATTGATTTTGTTTTGTTTTGTTTTTTTCTTTTGGTCCTCCAAACTGGTTCCTCTTGCAAAATGTGATTCCTTTCCATCTTATACTTTACCTCTTTTGAAATCCAGTTTGTAAAACATCATCTCTTCTTCCGGTTGTGCTTTGGACTTTGGAGCTATGCAACTTTGCTTAAAAGCTGTTTGAGAAGACATCTGTTGAAATGAGGCTCTGAACTTATATGAGATAAATGCCAGAAACACTGAAGAGAGGGCTGAAACCATTGGTTTGAAGATACACAACTTTGTGGCCCTCACAAAATATACCATTCAAATGACAGCTTCTCTACAAAAAGACCATCTCCCAGTGCCATTCAAGGAAATAAAATTCAGTGTTAAATCTGCATGAAGAGAGAGGCCAGCTACTTGCTGCTTTATGATGTTATGGGCCCAGTATCTATATCATTGCTTAGCAGATCTTGCTTCCAGTTATCCTCTTTTTTTTCAAAGCTGAGCACGAAGAGCACATTCTGAGCAATTCATACAGAAAGACTACAAAAACAACACCTCAGAATAAAGCTATAACCTTTGGTTTATAATCAAAACTCACAAGGCAGTTAGTTGTACCAATGCTATTGGTACAAAGCATTACTGAGCTTGTGACCTCTCTTCTGTGGGCTCTGCAGCATTTCTGCAGGTGGTTGGGGGTAGGTAAGTGCGCCTGGGATAACATTCTTGTTTGCTGGGCTGCTGGAATTTGCCTGTGCTCATTAACAAAACAGTTTGTTATAGCCATTTTGGATGCCTGTGCATGTTCAAAATGCAATTGGAAGAAAAACTAAGCAGAACCAAGACACTGAAAGGCCAGGTTGTAAAATTGGTATTTCTCAGTTTGATTAATAGTGACTGATGATCTAAGTTACCAATACTGCTTCTTTTTTCCAGATAAAAGATGTTAAAGAGCAGTTCAATGTACACGACAATGCCAACTACAGGTACCTCAGTGACTGCCTGTGCTGGAAATCAGCAATATGACTTACCTGTCAGAACTGGGTGTAGGATACAAAGTAATTCAATTAGTTCTGCCACTATCAGAGAAGTTGGCACTCCCGTGTCACCTAGCACACCACAACACCTAAAGACTAGTGAGTGGGGACACACACAGAGCTGTGTCGAACCATAGCAGAATTGCCAAGATGCTTTGGGTCCTGCTTAACTGTGCAAACTCCCGTTTAGGTATGTATTAGGTTTTCACCGCCTTTCTCCTGTTCCTCTCCCTGCTCTGGTTTTTCAGAGTGGATTCTCCTCTCTCTGTCTCTGCCTCTCTTTCTCTATTTTTTTTCTCCCTATTGTTCCCCATGTCACTAACTGTCACTCACTTTATAAAGCCGTCTGGCTCAGAGCTTAAATATTGCAGGGCAACTAAAACCCGCCATCAGAGCCAATTCAGTCATATCTGCTCAGTCATGCGACAAGATTGGGACTTTTAGGGTAGGGAAGCAGACAGACAAAATTTCACTCTTCCCTGCAGAGTGCCAAGAGAGGAGGGGGACACACTTCTTCGGTGGAGCCTTCCACAGTGGCAAGTTGCTTGCTCAACATCCTTAACCTATACAGTCTCTTTTGCTGGTGGTGGTGTGCCCAGGTTGCAACATCTGGAAGTGCAGGGTGGGGGTTAACAGCAAACCCATGTGAGTTAAGTCTGCTGACTCCAAGTGGACTTAGGCATTCTCTTCATGATAGGTAATTTAAACAAAAAGGTGACTGCCTAAATTCATCGCTTTCACCTTTTTCTGGGACTTGAAGTGCTCACTGCTTACAGGTGGAACCCCAGGTGTTTGAACTGGTTGTGCATCTGCAGTCTGCCCAAAGTTGTTTCTTGTAGTTGAACTGATTGAGCAGCTTTGAACCACTTCACTGGCAGAAAAATGAGAGGATGGGCATGGCAGAGTTATGAAAAACGTGACTAGTTCGGAAGTGATCTCAGGAGGAGTTTAGCCAAATGTATCAACCTGCAAGTGAGACATTTGATGGAGCTAGGAAGAAGTTTTCCTTCTCTCGTACAGTGAGTTTTCCGTATGATAAGGTTTATCACATCTAGAATGTTGCTCCTGTGCATTGCAGTGGAAATGTTCAAATGCTAGCTGCGGAAATCAGCATGACTCACAAAGAAAAGGATGGAGTTACCTTCAGTGTCTGGGCGACAATGAAGTTCATACTCTGGGTAGTCATGTTTTTTAGAGTTGCACATGATCGGTAACTGTTGGGTGTGCTTTGCTCTGTGAATCTGCAGAAAGTGAATGTTTAAATCAGTTTAGTTAATGTATGTAAACAGCATAATCTGCTAGACTTGTTAATGTAAGTGCTGACATTAACACACTCTTCTACACAACTTTAATGACTAAGAAAGTAGCAATTTTCTTTGGTGATTAAATTATGTTTGCAGCTTACACATGCAAGGTGTTTGTGCAAGCTGAAGAAGTGTGTTCTGTTGTTTTCTGACATGGGTATCTGGGGGTAAAATTCTGCAAGGTCTGAAAGCAAGGTGAATGAGTCCACCTTCTTTTAGAACAATGACATCAGAAGGATTTCTTTGGTTGAAAATTTCTGACATTCCCCTGAGCCATAGAACTCTCAATATTTTGGGTGTTTATCTATGTGTGAATATGTACACACAGTAGTGGAAACAGGCTGGGATGCGTTGGTGTGTTGTAACATATGGCATTACAAATATATCCCAGTGGTATTTGGGAGAGGAGGGAAGTTTAGATACTCAGATTTCCATCCTGTTGACTGTACCTTCTTTTACCCAGCGCTTGTATATGTGTATCTGCATATAGGAAACTATAGATGGAGGTAGTATCTAAGAGATGAACTTTTAAATCCCTGTGAACAGCTATTTTATGGAAAATGTTCCCTGTTTCATTGTTCATGGTCCATAGTTCAGTTTTTTTGGATTGCTGTAATATTCAGCATTCCTCAGAGATTCAGACAGCTGTGATGTGTTAAATCAGCCCATCCCAAAGAAGTTTCTTCTTTATTTTACTCATTCGTAGATTTTCCCTTGCCTAAAATCACGTAGTGGGTAGTTTAGGATACACTGGATCAAGTCCTAGCCTAGGAATAATTTATTATCATGCAAAAATGACAGATGTAATGTTTGACTTGCATTGCTTGTAAACGGACTACTTTCTTAGCTTTCCAATAGTATGCCTGCAGCTGGCTTCCACCTCTGTGTTAGTCTGAGGTAACAGCACTGGCTTTTTAGAGACAGAAAATAGTATTTTAGGTCACAGTTATAGACCATGTTTGTTCCAATGTCAGTCTGACAACTGACTTCAGAATACGATACAAAGAACAGCCCCGATAACACCAAACAATTGTATTGAATATAATGCATACTCTACAGCAAAATAGTATATATATGGTAGTTATTAACCTTGTACATTATTACTAACACAGCAATGATGTTGTAATTGCTGTTATTACCTAACAGAGTGATTTCTAATGTAGAATTAATATATGCAACCTAGAGAGAATTCAGGTTTGTGTAGGTGCAACATGGGCACTGACTCCAGATCTGTTTGATCTGTGTGTGGTTCTGGCACAAGAAGAGCTTGGGTACTTGAAAGCTTCACTCTTCAAACCACTGCAGCTGCATGCTGATAAATCTGTTCTACTGTGCTGCTGGCACGTGTTTGTATGCGTACAAAATTTAAGCAGGATCGCGCAACTAAGCTTATGAGGCACAACAGAAGTTTTTTACTTTGAAAAGGAGATAAATATACTCCCTGGCTGAAAAGTAATTGCCCATTTAGAGCCAGGGAAGAACGAATATAGCAAGCAGTTTGCTCTGGCTTCCTAGCTCTTCTCCTAAATGAATCACTGTGATCAGGCAAATAAGGAAGCAAGCAGCCTTCTTTCTTTTCTCAAAGTGTAATAGGGAAATAGTTACGGGTTGAAAGCAACAAAAGGCATCATTGGGAAAACTTGACAGCTAAAATTTAGCATAATTTGTGGTCATTCTCTTTCTTTTTTCTTTCCTTAGACGGTAAGAAATGGGTGACTGGAGTTTCTTGGGGAACATTTTAGAGCAGGTGAACGAGCAATCCACTGTCATTGGGAGAGTCTGGCTCACAGTGCTCTTCATTTTCCGCATCCTGATCCTGGGAACAGCCGCTGAGCTAGTGTGGGGAGACGAACAGTCAGACTTTGTGTGCAACACCCAGCAACCTGGTTGTGAGAACGTCTGCTATGATGAAGCCTTCCCCATCTCTCACATCCGGCTCTGGGTTCTGCAGATCATTTTTGTATCCACGCCTTCACTAATGTACTTTGGGCATGCGGTGCACCACGTCCGCATGGAGGAGAAGAGGAGAGAGAAGGAGGAAGCTGAGAGGCGTCAGCAAGCTGAGGTGGACGAAGAGAAGCTGCCCCTGGCTCCAAATCAAAGCAAAGGCAACAATCCTAATGGGACCAAGAAGTTTCGCCTGGAAGGTACCCTCCTGAGAACCTACATCTTCCATATCATTTTCAAAACCCTCTTTGAAGTGGGATTCATAGTGGGTCAATATTTCCTGTATGGCTTCCGAATTCTTCCACTTTATCGCTGTGGGCGATGGCCCTGTCCCAATCTTGTGGACTGCTTTGTCTCCAGGCCCACGGAGAAGACTATCTTCATTATGTTCATGCTGGCAGTGGCTTCTGTGTCCCTCTTCCTCAACCTGGTGGAGATCAGTCACTTGATCCTGAAAAGGATCCGGAAGGCTCTGAGAAGACCAGCAGAGGAACAGCTGGGGGAAGTCCCAGAGAAGCCCCTCCATGCAATCACAGTATCGTCCATCCCAAAGACCAAAGGCTACAAGCTGCTGGAAGAAGAGAAGCCAGTATCCCACTATTTTCCTCTCACGGAAGTAGGGGTTGAGCCCAGCCCCCTTCCATCAGCCTTCAATGAGTTTGAGGAGAAGATTGGGATGGGACCATTAGAAGATCTTGCCAGGGCATTTGATGAGAGGTTACCATCATATGCACAAGCAAAGGAGCCAGAAGAGGAGAAGGTAAGAGCAGAGGAGGAGGAACAAGAAGAGGAGCAGCTGGCACCTCAGGAAGAGCCAGGGGTGAAGAAAACAGAAGAGGAGTTGGTGAGCGATGAAGTGGAAGGGCCTTCAGGACCTAATGAACTCGCCACTGATATGAGACCCCTCAGCAGGCTAAGTAAAGCCAGCAGCCGGGCCAGGTCAGATGATCTGACTGTATGAAGGCGCAGGATGTGGGGAGCACATGAAAATGAAAAGGTTGAAAGGAAAACGAGAGATAGAGAAAGAATCAAAAGGTATTTTTTAAGGAAAGTGCTAAAATGGCCATTTGAATATTATTTCCTCTTGAGATTCTCAACTGGAAAGGTATGATCATGGTAATTGTGCCTTATTTGCCCTGTATGTCCATTTGAGAAAGAACATTTTCCCTGTTTCTACATGCTAGCTCACTCCTTACAGGAATACCTATGCTGTACACATAACTGATGTCTTTTAAAACCTAATGTGGCAGTGAAACCCAATGTCACTACTGTGAACGGATTTGCTGGAAGCTTTGCGTTCCACATTTCTGTTTGGCCAGTGAAGGGGAAGACTGATCACAAAGTGTATCTAGTATTTCTTTTCTGTTTCCACCTTTGGCATGCTGAGCAGATCTCCCCTTTGCTGTTGGCATGGAATTGCAGTTATTTAATTCACAAAGTGAATTTTGTGCTTAGCATCAGTGCACTAAACTCGTAAGCACTATTTCCCCTCTCTATTGAGAAAATAAAGCCAAAATGTCTCCACTTTCTCTGAGAATGAAAATCTGAGTGAGGTAAACATATTTTCCCTTTGTCAAAACTATTTCTGCTCTTCAAGTGACATTGCAGTGGGCAAGGTTAACAGCAGCTCTCTACTAGGATGTGGGCAGATGCCCACAGATGGATTATTTGTTCCCAAGCGGGTAATCCAGCCCAGAGCCTATTTTAGAGCACTGGAAGGAATAAATTCAAGTGATATTTTTTACTCGTAGTTTTGTGACTTAAAAGATCTCAATCTTGATTTAGCAAAGCAAGTGTGGGAAGGCTCTGTGAAAAGAGGAAACAGCTACAGCCCCAGAGCATGAAACCAAATATAAGCCTTCATGACATGATCCTGACATGTGCTCAGTTCCTGGAGCTCCCAGACTTACAGGCACTCAGCAAATCTCAGAGTCCTGAAGGCACCTGTGAACCTAAACCAGGGGTCTGGGTAACTATGTGACTATTTAAAACTCTAAATACAGAACTGGTTGTTCAGGTTGGAAAAGTCTGGTATGATAATAGTCTTTCGACATTTTGTGTTTAATTTGACAGACAGGAGCCATCCAGTGGTCTACATCTCTATTAAATGCCAAAGTCTTGAGTAAAACAAGGCCTTTCAAAAGGTGATTTAGACCTTTTATCCCAACAGGTCTGTACACAACTCTCAGAGCCTCATCAAAACCTTTTTACAAAAGGCAGAAAGGCTTGTGCTTACAAATGTTTAAATGTGTGTGGATTTCTAATTTTAGGACTTCAGCAGCACCTTTTGGCTGGGACAGCACAGCAATGTGTTCAAAATCTTCAGGTTAATATCTATGTCCCCCAGAATTGAGCCTCATGCCAGAAAAGTGCAGGTATGCGCTCTCGTCCACTCTGCTCTGCAAACCTCAGACTGCCAGCTCAGCAAATTCTTTCTGCTGGGCTGCAGCCCATCCCATTGTTCCCAGGGCAGGCTCTAATCCAGGTCAGGGAAAAAGCTGTCTTTGGCATAATGCATAGAACTCACCCCAACATCAGCTAGACAAGACCCCCTGTCATCTCCTATTGTAGCGGGGCTGACTCGAAGCCCATGGAAGTCAAATGGATGTCTGAGAGAGCTCTGGGTAGGCTTCGGCTCACACCTCCAGTCCTGCTGCTTCATGTCCCAGCCTGGGCAGCCACCAGTACGGCCAGTTCTGCCACCCACTGATCTAACCTGTTTGGTGGACTTTCCCTGCCTTGTTACGTGGCTGCCCCATATGAGCACAGAGGTGGCTGGACTTCACTGCTGAGTGAGGTAAGCTGTACAAATGTAGAAAGTTTGTAGGGTGCTCTGGAGTTCTTCAGCACCATAGTGTTGCCATGTTTGTTTTTTACACTACTAATCCTTTTGCTCCATCTTGGGCCTGTGTATTTTCCCAAGGTTTGTAGCCTGAGGTCAAAATCTTTGCTCTCTGGACAAAGGCTGTCAGATTTTCCTTCCTTGTGAAGGAAGACTGAAAATTTTCGGAAGGAATATAATAAAGCAACATGTGCAAAGGAACATGCAGAGAGAGAATCTGGAGACTAGCATATATCTACCCTCTTAATACAGAAACAGGAGAACAGTTAGCACAAATGAAAGGCAACTGAGGAAAGTTTTTCTGTAGGAAAGAGTCCACTGTGCCCAATTCAAGACACTAGAATTCAAGAAAGGGCAAAGATTTAGATGAACAGCAGAATCACCACACTTGTACTAGATGGGATCTATTTATTTTGTTCACGGATAGTTATGAGAGACTTTTAAGGGTTCTAAGAATAAAAAAGAAAAAGAGGTATAATCAACCAGCCCACTGGTTGAAGGGGGCTGGAAACACACTTCCTTGTGCATAAACCCCAAAACCTTGTAATGGTTCAGTGTAAGGTATCTTCTATCTTTAGAGCATGTGACCCTTCCAGATACCAATGTACTGGACAAGATGAATCATGCCCTTTTTGACTTCTGATTACTTGAAACGTTCTTTTACACACGTCTTTTAATAACCACTCCTGTTCCTGACCTCTGACATGCATACCTTCATTAGATCACTGGACTACTTCAAGATGAGTGCTCATTTATCAGAGTATATGGTTCATAATATAGCTGTCAGGTGGTTCAGTTTTTATTCCTCTGATGTTGAGTATGTCATTCTTTTTCACTGGAATGCCTCAGTAAAATGCACTGTATAAAGCGTACTCAATGGACACTCTGCAGTTCTTTCACAGCTGCCTCAGGAAAGCTCCTCCGGGTCAAAACAGCACAATGAAACAAACCAGCATTTTCCTCCTGCATCCAGTCAGCTGCTGTTTCTTTTTATTTCTCAAGCCAGTTTTCAAGCACCCTGCCAGGCTGCTAGTGAATCTGTAGCCACCAAGTACAAGCCACAGCATCAAGCATCAGCGAGCTGGGCAGGGACTGAGTCTGGTCTTCTGGCATTCAGCCTCATCTCTGCAATGAAATCACTGTGGGACTGTCAGCAAGTCATTCTTCCTTCATGTACAATAGGGAATAATTTTATACCTCACAAAGATAATGTGAGGCTCAATATATTGTGTTAGCAATAGACTGAATGGAAGGCCTTACAGATGAGCAAAGGATTATTGCTATTTCCAGATGTGATAGTATATAAATGTGTTTTATCCCCTCTCAATGAAACAAATTTAATCATTTATTCAAGAAATTCCTAGTGAAGTTGCCTAACAAACAGCCTCAGAGCTGTGGATCTAGCATATGTTTATACTTCAAAAAGCATTAAATAAAAAGTTATATGTGTGAAGACCAGGGAGAATTATCTCCTTGGGAAGGGGGAAGTCACTGGACAATTACAGCCATCCCAGAACCATGTAAAGGTGTGAGTACCCCCTTTGGCTCCCTGTGCAAATAAATTACTAATTGACCACATGGTTCTCTGCAGGGAGCATAAGTTGCAAGTGTCAAAATCACCAAAGGAGGTGAAAGTAGAAGAGAAAGGTAGTGTCTTAGCTTACAGTAGCATGTGGGAGTTGGTATTCTCTAGTGTCTAGAGCAGTGGACCTAGGATAATAATCTTAGATTTATTTCCAGCTCTGCTTCTGACTTGCTGTGATAATCACTTTACCTCTCAGTGCCTGTTTTCTCCACCTGTAAAATGGGTGTAAGAATTTCCACCTACCTCACAGGGATGTTGTGAGGCTTCCTTAATTCTGTTTGTAAAGTAAGTAGGAATGATCTGATGAAAAGCACTGCTGAAATGGATGGTATCCTTGTTATTTCCTGGCAGATGTGCTATTTTACTTAATGTATAACTCCTCAACCAGAAGGGCAGTAGTTTGAAAATGTGGGCACTGCACTGCGCTGACAACAACACAGACATGGATTTGCCATGAGTAAAAAAGACTTGATTGATCTCCCCTGTCCTCCCACCTTAGTCTTTACCTCACCACATGAAACAGTGGTGACATGACAAGTGGCTGGGAATGCCCCTTATTTATGCTTAAATAAGACAAATCCCGGAGCAGTGGGTGTAGGCTTATGAAGCGTCCTTGCAGGGCATGTGGGAGGGGTTGTATCATGCGTGATATTACTGGGCTTCTGTTTTAAACGAGTCAGTGTGACTCCCAGGAAAATTTTCCAGTTTTCATGGAAGAATTTATGATTGTTTATGGCACACTGAAGAGAAAGCCATCCTTCATGAATGCAAACCCACAAATTATCACAGAATGGTTTGAGTACGAAAGCACCTTAAGATCATCCAATTCCAACTCGCCTGCCATAAGCAGGGACATCTCACACTAGACCATGTCACCCAAGGCTCTGTCCAACCTGGCCTTGAGCGCTACCAAGGATGGAGCATTCACCACTTTGTTGGGCAACCTGTTCCAGTGCCTCACCACCCTTACAGTAAAGAACTTCTTCCTTATATTTAACCTGAAATGTTATCAAGTTATACCGATTCTTTCCTCTAAGTGAGATAGCTACGAACAACCTCTGAGCACTGCAACACAGTGAGGCTCAGCTGTCTCCTCCTGTAGGAGGGGGGATCTCTGCTCTTTAGGTCTGTGTGGGAATGAAATCAACTACCAAGGGAAGAAAGTCCATTCTCTCCTGCCACTCAGTAACTCACTGACTCTGCAGTTTCACATTTAAAGAGTGGCTGTTGAAAAATAAAAAAGGTGGCAGTTTGCTGTTTTATATAGAACATGGCTTTTCAGGCTGACAACTGATAGTAATCCTAGCCTAGGCCTAGTTTTGTTTAGTAAAGACAGGAACATCCATGAGAACTAAAGCCTTCCTATGAGCCTGAGGCAGTTGTGATAAAACAGTATATGGTGCCAAATTTCCTGAGGGCCAGGCTGGATAAGCATACCAAAATCAGGGGACTTGCCTAAGTGCTGGAATTATTTTTGCCCCAGCAGAATGACACTGCCATTTCTTAGGCTCTCTGTGTGCTACACCTTTTAATATAGCTCAGGAAGGGCTTTTTGCCAACACCAAATGTGCTTATACAATTGAGTAGCAACTATGGCAAATTAATGTGTGTTGACTTGCCAAGATGTTCCCTGGCACACAATTCTTTCCTTGCAACCAGCTTGGCATGCACCTATTTCAGTAGAACAGGAAAGACTCGTGTCTGTCAACAACTAGAGTTTATCTCTTAGCATCTTGATGTACAAAGAGATATTGAGGGTTTGTTCAGCCTAGGGAGAAGGGTGCTATGGGTTAGGGGAGCCCCAACTGCTGTCTTCAGATACCTAATGTGGAGTGGGGAGGGAAGATGGAGGTGGACTCTCAAGGGAGATGAAAACGAAAGATCAGAAGCAATGATCACAAGGAGAATTTTGACTAAACAATTCTGGCAAGGAAGAAAACATTGTTCAAATGGATAGTGGTCCAGTACTAAAGCAGGTGCCAAGAGACATAGTGGGATCCCCATCCTTGGTGGGTGAAGTTTGACTGGGAAAAGCACTGAGCACTGGTCTGACCCTGCATTGAGCCAAAGGGTGGACCAGCTGATCCCTTCTGCGTGGTGGAACAACGGGTATAAGGCAGTTTCTGCCTCTCAGGTAGAGCTTGCTTGGACTGTCCCTGCAGGCAACACTAACTAGCCCGGCACTGCAGCAGAGGCTGATGCACAAACACAGTCAGCTGATGTTTGGTAGCTACAGAAGCTGCTTGAGGCCAGACTCACATGTTGTGTAACTGGTTTGGAAAAAGCCTTACAACTAAACAAATTACAAAAATGAAAGAACCCCAGTATGCTTATTAACAGAGAAAATAATGGAAATATAAGGGGCTTAGGCCTTTCTGGCTCCCTTTAATTTCAGTGTCAAGTGTGCCTTCAAATCCATTTGGAAGTGCAGAGGACTGCATTTTAACATTCTGTCAACAAAACCCTACGTATTTTAAAGCTTCCTGATCAGGGATGAAGCAGAACTGAATAGAAATTGTGATTACAGAGCTACTGACAGAACATTTTGGAAACAACAAAGACTGTTGGCCTTTGCCTTCCTAGATCCAGCCTGGCACAGTAAAAGCAAAACAAGCCATTTATTGATTTCCAAGGAGGAAATGCTGTATTGCTTGAAAAGTCATGCAGCAGCCTACCAAAAAACTTTTATGTCAACACAGCAAAGAATTTATACATTAAATAGAACAATTGTCTCCTATAACTCTTCCCTGAAGCTCAGGGGAGAGTTGGATTGAAGGACGATAAGGAAATATGTAACTGGGGTAAGGAAACCCAGTTAGAAATGAGTATAACAGAAAATCCTGGATTATGGGCAGCTGTAGGGCAGAGGCTGTGTAGAAGCGTGCCAGTGCAGCATGCCAGCTGATGGGAGGTTGCAGGCAAAGGGTGAAGTGAAGAAACCTGCAAGCTCATGGGCTGGGTAAGGATAAGGCAAGCCAACTTAAACACAGCCCATCATCTAATCTGGTATTTCTGGATTTTAAGGAGGTTAGAAACTTTAATATCATTTAATCGAACTTTTATGTGCTGGTTACTCTATTTACCTGATAAAACTGACAACCTGACTAGCATGGGTAAAGCTTTTTTTCCCTATTCTTCTACCTAAGCATATAAAGAATTACTGGGACAAAAATGTTCAGGTAAACTTCTCAACACATAGATCCTAGTTCAAACAAAAGTCGTAGACAACCCCATAAAGGAACTAATCTATTGCCAGTGAGCATTTTCATCTGAAGTCACCACAAATGAATTCAAAAGAAATTCAAAAATCAGATTGATGTTGGGTTATTCCCAGCTTCAGAGCTCCTGTTTATGAAAACCTCTGGAGAGAAGAGAAAAGAAAATGGCTGGCTGGCTGCCAACTAAACCTATTTGTCATGAATATGCCCTGCAGCACCTTCTGGAAACCTGTGCTATTTCTAAATATACTCTTGGCCAACTAACTGCTTTAATTCAATATGCTTCACCTCTCCTCTTTAGTTGAAAGATTTCAGTTCACTCTACAAACTGAACATAAAGTAGCCACAGTCACACTTTAGTATGTGGAAGAATAAAACATGGAGCTGAAGAGGAAACCTGCTCATATAATGACCAGCCTTCCTTGTGTGCTGCCTCTCCTCTCTGGCCACCTCTTTCTATATTCTGTGTAGTGGAATTACCAGCCTCTCAGAACTGAGACGTTGCCTTTGTGCCTGTGGAGGGCCATGGACCCTTCTCCCCACACACGCACATCAGCTGCTATCTACGGAGGAATAACACAGAGTAAATTTTCCATTTTCTTTCTATGCTTTTTCTCTTCCCTGAAGGAGAAATCTTGGGATTGGGATGTGGGGTGGCTCTGAGTTTTTCCAGTAGGAATTCTCTTCTTTGTGTGTTTCTTCCAAGTCTCAGGGAGCAGTAATTTACAGCTAAGCAAAGGCATGTTTCAAGCCTACTTACAAACACATGAAAAGGGGAAAGTTTGAAGCGTTAAGACCAAAGCCTGCCTTATTTATTAACCTTGTGTTGAAATGAGCAGAGTTGACAAAGTGTAAAAACCCACAAAAGGGGCTTTGAATAATTTAGTTTTTAAAGGATTTCCTATTAACGTCTGTCTTTAAAAAGCAACCAACAGCAAACCTTGCCCCACAACCTACGATACAGAACAAACCAACCACAAATGCCTCCGAGCTCAGGAATCTCATCACTTTAGGAAAGATCAGTTTCCAAGTAGAAGAAAGTGAGAGGAAGAACAGGGAAGTCCTGATCTCAGCTCTGCATTAACTGGAAGCAATACCAGAAGCTGTGAAGAAAAAAGTTTTAGATGCTATGAGATAATCTGCTCTCTGTTAATTTCCCCGTGAACACTGAATGGTTTTTTTCTCTCTTTGCAATGCCGTAGAGAGGGAGACAAATTTCAAACCAAGATGACTGACAGCAAGACAGAAAGCCAAGGAGACTGGTGACTTGGATCTGGTGACTTGGCACCACCAAACGTAGATTTGTTTTCCTAGTGAAATGAGTTGCAATGAATAAAAGTTCCTGATTTTGAATCAGCAGGGGCTCCATGCTTTGCTAAACTTCTCACTAACCACACTTGATTCTTTCTCTTCCCATGTGATTTATTGTTCCAAACACAAGAGTTTTGGGTGGCAAAGGTTAGGTGTGTTTTTAAAAACAAAACAACCAACCATACAGTCACCACTGAGTTCAAGTGGGGACGTGACTGTGACATGAACCGTCGGATCTCACACCGACAGGCATCAGGAAATTCCCTGTTAGAACTTTTACTTCCCTTCTGGCTTTATTCCTCCATACACTGTAACTGCAGTCCTGCAAGACGTCCCCGGCCCCGGTTTTGGCGCTCAGGGAGGATGGAAAGGGAACTGGTAACGTGCCAGCATGGCTCTTCCACAGGAGCACGTCTCCTTCCCCTGGCTCCTCCGCGGAGCTGCAGGCGCGGGGGGGGGGTCAGGCTTCCTGCCGGCTCCCCCCAGCAGCCTGCGAGCCGCACCAGGGCCGAGCCGCAC
>JBAFWW010039445.1:17234-30061 GCA_036873685.1 Agapornis canus
CCCTGCTTATGGCAGGGGGGTTGGAACCTGATGATCTTAAGGTCCTTTCCAACCCTAACTATCCTATGATTCTATGATTCTAGCAAGTCTGTTCCTCCTGTTATATCCAAACCAATCCCAGTAAAGGCAAACTTTCACAGCAACACCCTGCATATAAGACTGTGCAGCTCTCCCTGTACTATGCTAAAACAGTTAAATGTGATGCTGAACTTAAAATAATGACTTTTTCCTACTTCTCAGACAGGATCTTTTGATTAGCTTTTATTCTTTGACTTCAAGCTCTGTGTAGCAGATGCCAGTGCCTAAAAGATGTGGTATTGCCCCAGAAGAGTTTGAAGGCTCTACAGCTTGTACAAAGTTTTACCTAAACCTAACCCCAAAAGGCATAAAAGCAATCATTATAGCATAATATGAAAGCAATCCAGGGGGAAGCTGAGGACAGTTTCAGAAAGGTGTAAAGGACACTCAGGAGGCTAATAGTGATTTTTTATTATATTGCATCTCTGTTTCAACAAGGTGGCTAAGAACAGCTCTCATCAAGAACTTCCTTGCCTCAGCAAGGAAGGGAGAACAATATCAAAAGGAAATACTAATTATTGGAAGGATTAGTTCAGTTTGCACTTTTAGATCTAAAAATAAGGAATAGCAGGTGTTCCCTTATAATTGCACAAGTAGGAAAAAGAAAGAAAATCATTTTTGTCCATTTGTAGTACATTTCTCTTACTTTATATTACTGTTTTTCTCACACAGAACAGTGTTAGCAATACACTGACAAAGCCAGCCCTCTGTTTCATTCACTATCAAACCAAGCTAAAAATGGCATGGCACAAAAGTATATCAGCTGTGGAACTTATCTGTAAGTTTTCAAATTAAAAAGAACTAGAATTGTATATTTCTAAAAAAAAAAAAAAAAACAAACCAAAAAAGAGGAAGTTGGAATAAACTTAATATATGTGTGTATATATATCCAGATATGAGACTAAAAAACACAGATTTAATTTATATTTCAGTTGGAGTCAGATAAACAAGCTACTGTTCAGATTCGATGAACATATCCAAACCAAACATTTGAAAACAAAGAAAGGTATAAAATGATTAACGAAATATAAAAGATAGATATTGTCTTTTGATATATGTGAAGAAAATATTAATGGAGATACAAAATTTGGAAAATAAATTTCAGTTTCATCAACTATTTTTGGTTATCATTAAAGCTTTAAAATCCTGTATAATAAACACCAACTTTAGTAATGCTTTCTGAAAAGGGTTCCTTCTATTTAAAAGGAAAATGCTTTTGTCTGAATTATGGAATAAATGAAAGTAACCTATGTGCCTATATTGCACTTAACCATTGCAGAAAATTGGGTGCAGCATTTCTGGGAATAAAAGTATTATAGAATCTAACACTCTTGACATTGTCACTCTGTGACAGAGATAACAGAAAGGGGTGTAGGAGAAAAACTAATTACAGATAGAAAGAAGCTTCCATTAGTTATAGTAGAAAATTATTTTATGCAAAACTGAAAAAAGAACCTTGATGGACTGGATACAAGTGAAATAAACTTAAATAATAAAATCTTATAATTATTTAGGTTGGTAAAGGCCTTTAATATCACCGAGTCTAACCATAAACCTAGCACTGCGAACTTCATCACTAAACCATGTGCCTAAGGGCCAAATTTCCAGTAAGCTTTCCTTGGTTACATACTGCTAGGTTTCCTGACAGACAAAGAATGTTAGATTGGAAGATACAGGGAGATGACAGCCTCTAGAACTGAGGTGGTGATGTGAGACATCAGATTTTTACAGAGTTCAAATTTCCAGTGGTTAAAACAAAACTGTCCAATTGAGTCACAAATCCTAACCTGCCCATTCTGACTGTTTCATTTACTTATGAAAATACATATGCTGGTAAGAATCAATGTGGAAACTGAGGAAGCTAATGATGAGATCAAATCAATCAGATGAAAGACTATTACAGTATAAGCAAGAGTTCTGGTTATTGGGGTGGAAAACACCTCATTTGGAAACAAAGGGAAGAAAAGCCTCATTTCTGTGACAGAAAACTACACCTCACCTCCTTGTTGAGGGACACTTCAGGCGAATGCTGACTGCCCTTAGGGATTAGGCATTAAGATTTTCCTGAGTACATTCTGAAAACAGGTTACATGCTGCACTTGCATTACATTTGCCAAATTCTGGTAAGCGAGGAATCTGGAAGGGAAAGCCTGATAATACTCACCAGTGAAGCAACAGATGCATTTGTTCTTTCCTCTTTTCTCTAGAAATTTGTGTTTTATAAGGGTACGATACCAGCACCTATCAAAAAACCTTTTCCATAGTGGACAATAAAATCCCTTTTACATGAGACAATGAGTAAGAACTTGAAGTGTACAGCATAATTTTGTACTGTATACATACAATGCATCATTTGTAGAATATAATGTTAATTTCTAAGAGTTTAAAATAAAGTAAATGGATGATCTATGAAATACTGTATTAAGAGAATCAGTTCTACACCCTGATAAATACACCAACACTCAAGCTCCTTTTGCACTGAGAAGGTGTAGGCATCTTGGGCCCCATCACTGCTCATCTGCAGATATTGTGGGGTATGAACAGGCATTTCTGATACAGGAAGTAGTTTCCTGGGATTAAATGCAGACAAATAAAAGCCAGTGTTATTCATCAAAACAGTAAATGCATTAGAGACTGAACCACAGAGAGTAAAAGAGCTTTGTTCTTCTTTAACCAAAGGAGAAAAAAATCAAGACAATTGCCTGTCCTGTTCCTGCATACACCCTGTATTGGTTATTCATGGCAAATTGTGGTTGAGTCCAATGACACTCAGAATATGATTAAGACAACAGTGTTTATCACTGGAACAAGTTTTTGATCTTTGCAGAATAATATTTTACTTTTTCCTGTTGCAGGGAAGCTGATGTATACGTGTTTGCAACTACAAGAGGAAATTCAGCAACTGCTCAGTACAGGCCTGTATTAAGCAGTAAGTAATGTAGTTTAAAGTAATCAAGTTAACTAGTTCATGAAATTAAGCAGAGCTGTGCTCAATAGAGATCAGGTTGCCTAATGTGCACGCTGCTTACCACTGCTGCTCTTCCCCATCCAGAAAGGCCATGCCTCTCCTGCTAAGTTTGTTGGATAAGTTCCTTACTTTTTGTCCCTTCCCTCCATATGTTTTATCTTGGTAGAGTACTGTAGAGCTCCACTATTAGGCTGAACTTGAAATCATCCTTTTCCTTTGAATATCCACTCCAAAATTTTCTGTTTGTATAGACTGATCTCAGAAGCAACCTTTTCTCTTCCACACCTTTCTCACCATCTCAGTACTAGCTCGCTTTAGTCAAGATCAAGTGAAATTTCCAAAATTAGGCAAACCTTTCCTCTTTTCCACCCTTCAGTGCTTGGCTCCAGATTTCCACTGCCTACCTGGTTTTGCATCAGGAATGTTTCTCTTTCTGCTTATTGTTTAATGAGGAATCGAGAAAAGAATGAGAATCTTGTGCTTGGCCAGCAAAACCCTGCTTTCTTCATTATGCTCACATTTGGAAGAGACTGCACAAAGAAAGCCCTGGTAGAATAGGACCTAGTTTCTTTGAGATCATAATTCCTTACTATTTTGTCTTCCCAAGGTTTTCTCAGTCATTTTCTAATTCACTCAGGCACATTTGATCCTGGGCTGGACTTCCTCCTTTCACTGGACAGCACACTGCTGAGGGTTCACAAAAAAATGCATTCCCACATTACTGCTAACTTTGTAACGCACATCCACACATCCATATCAGGGAATTCTTTCCATTTGATGCCAGATTCTACCAGTGAATGCCACACTGGAGACTGGTGGGAGGAGATAGACCTCTTCCCCCTTGTTCTGTGGGAAGGTGCCAGAGGGGAGTAAGTGCAACCAGCCTCATGATCTCCCTGACAGAAGCGAAAGACTGATCTTTTGAACTCTCCTGAAAGTGAAGCCAGTATTGAGGAGTAGAGTCGGTTTAGTCTCTCTGTGCGCTTGAACAGGATTTGTCCATGGGAAAGCCAAGCATTTCCTTTTTAGCGTGCTGATTCTTCCACCATTAAGTGACACTTCTCCAGTTCTGCAGAACATTTGGATTTTTTCTGGTCTTGGAGAGGAGTCTCTCACCTTATCTTGCTTGATGCTTGGTTAACTTTGATTGATTTATTTTTAGTTACTCAAAAGTCTATCTTGATATCTAGGCACACTACATCACACAATGGTAACATGGGTTAAATGTTACTTTGAGCACTTACACTTCCTACATAACAAGCCACCAAGAAATTCCTTAACACTCTTAGAGGTGTCATGCCAACCACTTGTATAAATTCTGGAAGGATACAAAAGGAGCAACGAAGACTTACATGATGCCTTTGTTTAAGACAGAGGTTCTGATAAGGCTGTTTCCACCAAAGCAGAAGATTAAATCTTGGAATTGTAGAAAATATGTTTAGGAAGGGTCTTAAACATTCATCTGGTCCATCTCTAAACTATTTCTGGCAGAGATATTGTTGAAACTGGATGATGGCAAAGCAAAATAAAATTACTAATACTTCAGCTGTCCCTTGAAAGAGTCTTAGTTCTAATCCTGACAAGGTGAGTGAATCAGTTATTGCTCAACATTTTTAGGACAGTCAACTGGGGGAACAGAGATGCAGCCCGTTTGAGGGAACAAGAAGCTAAGATGGAAGTGCCAGATTCATCCTCATTTCTTTCAGAGTATCCTGTAGGAGAAGATGATCTGTGATCTAGTATTACACTTCATCTATAATTATTGTTTAGTGTCTGAACAGGTCCACATTATTTGTGTACATTGTACCAAAGCTTTAAAAAGACTGAGTCAGGAAAAAATGGCTGATGGTGTTTCCAACACCATGATATTCCTTTTGGACCTCCTTTGGCACAGAGCATGCAAAACTTTGACAACAGTTGGTACCTCTGTGACTGCCTGGAATTAGCATATTTTTCTTCTGTGCTCTCCTCTCTGCATTCTCCTACTGTCTCATACCATGCTGTAACTGTAACCTTGTCAGTGCTCTCAATTTTGCTAAGCATTTGTACAGACACTAGCATTAAGTTTTCTGAAATGTGTTGCACTACATGTAATCATGACAATATAACTAAAGTTCAGTAAATGGAAAATTGTATGTAATTCAACAAGGCCATAAAACAAACAAACAAACATGGCCTGGGTCTTAGTCATCTAAAACCTTGATATCCAGCATAAAATAATGGCTTTCAACAACTGTGTTCTATCGATTTTTTGACACAGAACTGCCTTAGAGCATTTTTAAGTCACAATTGGGTAGTATTCATACCCAGTTCAGTTATGAAAAGGAATTGGAATATTCATCTTTGCAAAGAAAAAGGTAAAATGTGGCACAACCCACCATAAATAGAAATTGCATGAACAACCAAAAATCCAGCAGAAATATTAACAGCACCCTATGTTTGTTACTTTCACTAATGAAAGTTATTTAGATTCTAAAGGCTTTATTTAACTGTTCTGTAGGGCTATATCTTATGAAACAATTAGTTTGACAAGGGTATGTTATTAGCCTCGTGATTTGAGTTCTTCATAGTTGTATGACTGCCTTGAACATTATCCACTACAGCTTAGTGGCAGCAGGCTGCTGAGCACTATCTTATCACTGTCAAGAAGTGGATACTGAATACTCTGGTTTGTATCTGACATATTTTGGCATTTAACTATTGCTTTAAATTGGTGCCAAGTGAAACCCCCATGTGTCATTTTTCCCTATGTCACTTTTATAGTTATTCAGCTTCCACAGCACTTTATGTAAACTCAGCCATTATGTTCTGAATTTAGCTCTCTGAATCCATATGAATTGCAGGCCTTTTTGTGAGGATCTGTATCTGGGGGTTTGTACTTTTAGTACAAGATGATCTTTTCAGCAACTGATTGTTTAATGAGGACATTTTCTGCAACTCCCCAATAACTTAAAATCCTTTGTTTAAGGTGAAGCCTTTTCTAGAGAGGAGAAGCAGATGTCAATTTTAAATTACAACTTAGAATTTAAAGTCTAACTGCAGAGAGTGGCTGCCATATTCTCTAGTACACAAGGTTTCTATTGAGCTCTGTAGTTATGACATTATAACAGAATAAAACCTTATGACTCAAGCAAAGCAGTGGGACTTCAGCACTTCCTTGAAGTTAAGCAGACACATATTCACTACAGTGAATCAGGGACTGGCCATGTGGAAATAAGCTAAGACATGTTGCTATGTCTCATTTCCTCCACACAAGACTACAGTACTAAGGCATACTATGTCACACTGACCTCTGCAAAGTGTTCAAGCTCTATAGCTTCAGGATACTCAGTGGAAGGCTCTTTGGAAATACATATATGCTCTAAATGTAGTCACATATTACAAAAATAGAAACAAGTTCTTCCGTGCACTTGTATCTAAAGAAGTTCAGTGCACTTGTATCTAAAAGTAACTTCAGCAAAGCTGACTTTTCAGCCCCAATCAAATATATATGCCATCTCACTTCACAGGACCAGCTTCTAGCCTCTAATGCTTTTTTTTCTATCCTTTCCTCTGTATCTTCTAACACAATATAGGCAAATATGTTATTACTGTATAGTAGTAGGAATAGCTGTCCTGAATCGGCCCTTTTCTGAATGACTCTTTTCTGCTATCTCACGTTCACCTGTTAAATATCTCTGAGGTTTTAACAGAGCATGCTCAAGCAAATCCAGCATGAAAGGATCTCTTTAAAGTAACCAAGCTATTGCTAATATATTTTTCACTTATGATATTTACTGAGAATTTGCAAATAACATTTACCAATAGTGAATATTCCCTCACCCTTCTATTGCCATTCTTGTGAACTTATTGCTGTTTATGAAGAGTTGAACATGAGGAAAAATGTACTGCCTTACTCTCCTAGTGCTAGTATTGGATACATGTATTCAGGAGAGGATAACTGTTCTGAGAATAGAAATATTCAAGGTAAAGAAAGTCAACATTCCTTTGTTTCACCAGTATCAACAAAACAATTAGCGTAGTATCTAGCTTGAAACACTTTCTAAATGTTGGACAAAATGTTATAGTTCCAAGCAATGAAAGTATTTATCTTTGATTAGAGGTAACAATGCTGCTACACCAGACCTAGTTTTTCATCCAACCTACACAGCAATAAAAATCAAGAATTGAAACATTTTTCCATTGAGCTTCTTTGGCCAGAGTGTAAGCTCTAAGCATACAAAAGACTCTGTTCACCAGATTTTCCTAGCTGTTGTTGTGCTTTAACCTAGGCTAAGAAGAAAGGAATGAAGTAAATACAGCATGGCTTTGCCAGAAGTTGTTTGCACAAGAGTAACCAGATGCTCTTCCTTGATGAGAAACTTATTTTGTAGATGGTAGAATTTGCCTAGATTTCATTTTTCTCAGTTTCAGTGAAGTGATATATTAGACAGTACAAGCAAAGTTGAACAAGGTGAGAATTAAATGGAAAAATGCAAGGTGGTTAACTGTGCTGGTTTTGTCTGGGATAGAGTTTATTTTCTTTATAGTAGCTAGTATAGGGCTATGTCTTGGATTTATGCTGGAATACAGAGATGTATTTGCTATTGCTGAGCAGAGAGTCAAGGCCTTTTCTGCTCCTGACACCACACCACCCCACCAGTGAGTGAGCAGGGGGTGAACAAGAGGTTGAGAGGGGACACAGCTGGGACAGCTGATCCCAACTGACCCAAGGGATATCCCATACCACATGGTGTCATGTTCAGCATGTAAAGCTGGAAGAAGAAGAAGGAAGGGGAGGATGCTTGGAGTGTTGGAGCTTGCTTTCCCAAGTAGCCATTACTTGTGATTGAGCCCTCCTTTCCTGGAGATGGCTGAATACTTGCCTGATCATAGAATAGTTAGGGTTGGAAAGGACCTTAAGATCATCTAGTTCCAACCCCCCTGCCATAAGCGGGAACACCTCACACTAAACCATGCCACCCAATGGGAAGTGATGAGTGAATTCCTTCATTTGCTTTGTTTGTGTGTGTAGCTTTTGCTTTACCTATTAAACTGCATTTATCTCAACCCAGGAGTTTTCTCACTTTTACTCTGGATTCTCTCCCCTGTCCTGCCACAGGAGGAGTGGTTGAGCAGCTGTGCAGGGCTGAGTTACCAGCTCGGGTTAGACCCTGACAGTAACAAGGGGAAAAAAATGCTGGTTTTGTTCTGCTTTGTTTAGTTTTGTGGTGTTGTGCTTGCTTTTGTTTTGAAATGGGAATGGTGAGGCTGACAGGGCTTAACAGCAAAGGAGATGAAATCTGGGAATGATCCAGCTGACTACTTCCACAAAATATTCAATGGACTTGATGGCTGGCATGGAGTTGATGAGAGTGGTTGTAATAGAAAACATTGGTAAAGTGGTGGAGAATGAGAACATCACAGGGAAAGAAATGGGTGATCATATTTGAGACTATGAAAAATAGAGATGGACCAAAATTCAGTCATGCATAATGAAAGGTCATGTACCTAGAAACACTAAAAAATTCTGCTGTAGATTGGAGCTCATCAATGGAAATTACTGAACAGGGCACCAGTGGTCTAACTGATCACAGGGTGACTGAATTATCTACATGATACACCCATGAAAAGGGCATATGCACCAGGAAAACTATTTCTAGTAGGGATCTGGGCGTATTTTTACTAGCACAAGGTCCTGGTGACAAGTCACCTGCAATTCTGGATTATCTGTGTACAACCAAGGCAGGTTCAAATGCATGCAGATGAGGGGCACAGGGAATGAAAAGACAGTAGAAATAAGAGAAAATTAGAAGAGGTTTCTTACAAACCAAAGACTGGGAGGGGAATTTCTGATGTTTATCAATGCACTGGAGTAATTATGGAAAACACTATGCTAACAAAAATGTTGTAATAAACATAAATCTTATAAATAGACTAGGAATCATTTAATCAGGAAAACAGATGTTTCTAACCAAACAGCGAAGTTCTGGGAGATCCTTCTAACAAAAACATAACACAGAGAACAAATACAGCTAGTTATAAATGGTGTGTATTATGGACTTCTAAAAGATCAGTGTACAATAATGATGTGTTATGCTGTCTGTGATAACTGGGGATTTACAGCATGTAGTCCAGCCTTCTGCCTGGGTCATATTTTATCATCCGAAGCATGGCAGGGAGTCTGTATCCAATGAATAGCTTTTAAATCTACTCAGTGGATTGACACCTTTTCTCATTAGACTGAAGCATGAGTTGTAACTCTGGAACAGGTACTCTATAAGCTTGTCAGGCACTGTCTGGGTGTTCTTCACATACTATTTCTATGTATTTGTTTTTTAGGTTGCACTCTGTATAATTAACTTTTTCTATAATTTACAAACTGCCAATAAATGATTTGAAACCTCTTCTTCCAAAGCCCATGTGTTATTCTACATCCATCATTAACCCATACAAACATTAAATGATCATACTTTTTTCTGCTCTTCTTTCTGCAGCTGTGACATTGCACACAACAGACTAAATAGCTTGGTTTCTACTGTGTCTATGTATTTATGCACAACTAATTTATTCCTGTTCTCTTTCAATTGGTAAGCATTGTCATTCTTGAGCAAAATCAAGAAACATCCTACTTTCCCTTGCTATACCTTCTGATTGGCCTTCTTTTTTAATTTCATAGTGAGTCCAATATTGTGGAAAATTGTGACTCTTGTAGTTACTAGTGGGACTATGAGATACAGCTTGGTTTTGTATTAAAACTGGTAAGATACATTTTCAAAGGGATATTTTCCTGTATTATGTAGGTACTTGGAGAAAATGTCATCCTGAATAATAATCTGTAAGGAATATGGGAAATAGATTATTGTTTTAAAAGCAGTGGACTCTTCTGAACTAGGTAGTTGTGCTAAGCATAACATCTTGAGAAGAAAAAAGAGATGGTGTTAGGAACATTCATAATGGGGAAAAAATCCAGAACAAAACAAAACCAGACAAAGAATAAATAATGACCTAAGAGAAATCTGTAAATACTTTATGTGCTTTTTTATTAGGTATTAATAATGGCTCGATACAGAATGTTTTACTGAGGGAAAAGAACTTAGTAGCCTGAAGTCTTCTCTGCAGTAATTTACTGTTGAACTTTGTTCATTTTGTTCAAAAACTGACCACAGCTTTGTGTCATGGAAAACAAAATTTTAAAAAAGGAATAATAATTCATGGAAACTGCTAACGTGAGAGCTCAATCAAAAGTTCGATGAAGGCTATTTTTGTTACCTTGGGGTGTCTAAACAAAATTGAGACCATGCTTTCACTCCTAGGTATTTCTTGTTGAGTTACCTCAAGGTTTACAAGACTAATTGCTCATGATCAAGATCTTACCTATCTTTCTCACTCATTTACATAACATGTTCTGTGTTAAATGACTGACCTTTTATATCAGCACAAGAAAATAACAACTATTGCACCACAATTCACAAATAGTAAATAGTGTGTCCCATTCTCCACACACGCAATGAAGTCTTGTAAAGCAAACCATTCAAATTTTGTCAAGGAACTAGACCTATAAGTGTATCTTAAATTCAAGTAAAGGTGCATTCACCCTCTTTAAGCACTTTACATTCACTTAATATATATTCTCCCTATTAGCAAAACAATACGAATACCTCCATGTGTCCTGAATATATAGGGAAGAGCATAAATGCCTTTTATTTGTTAGCAGTCTCAGAAAGCCAAAACAGTGTGATAGTCTACTGGGCACTATCACCTCCTAATACAATATATTGGGAGCATTTTGGAAAGGAACATACTCAAAATTAAGCATCCATCATCCAGATAGGCAAAAACATCTATCCCATAAGTAACATTAAGAAATTTCTAGTGATAATATATAATTTTCTGCTTCTTAAGAGTGCTGTGTACTCTTTGCTTCAAAAGCCAAAATGTTTGTAATTGAAATGTGTTCACATAATTCCAGTTAAATGTGGTCTATGTATGAAAATGACATGGAAATTCATAAATTGTGAGGAAACATCATATTTTATGCAAACTTTTCCATTGCCTTTCAAAAACTTTATGAGATACACTTTCTTATGACACATTACCTAGGCCGGGAGAAAAATCTCAGAGTAATAGAGCTAGCTAAAAAAAAGTTTCAGAAAGTAAAGGTGATTTAAGAAGTATACCGACTGAGGGAGACATCACCGTTTAAAATGGGCAAGTGGGCGAAGAGTCGGCTACAAATCAGAACAAAAAAGCAAGCACCCATCCCCAACACGATGCCCATTCATAAAGGCGTGTATGAAGTTACCTGCCATGTGCTTGAACCCCAAGTAACAGTGTGCTACACTTCAGCTGAGCTCAGCTAGGGGCAAATAGCCATGCAATCGGTGCGGACGGCTAAACAAAGGTGGGCTTTTCCCCTGCTCCTTCCCCCGCAGCTCATCCCCAGCAGCCAGCCCGCTCGGGGGGATCGGTCCCAGCCCGCTCCCCGTGCAGCGCAGAGGGCGCGGTACCGCGGACAGCTCCGCACTCACCGTCCTCGTTCTCGTCGAAGACGGGCGCCCTGTGGGAGTGGCTGCCCCCCATGTTAGTCCGCGGCCGGCTCCGCATCCCCGCCGCCAGCATCCCGCGGGGCCGGTAGGCACCCGGCAGCTGCCCGCCCGCCGCCGCTGCCTCCCCGGCCCTGGCCCCAGCCCCAGCCCCAGCCGGGGGGAGCCTCCGCAGGGCTAGCAGTCACCCTGCGACATGAAAGCGATGTGTCTGCCCCTGGCAGAGATCGCTGCTGGCTGGCGCGCTCCGACTTGGCCCGTCTCTCATCGCGGAGGGGCAGGAGAGGGAGGGAGTTAGGGGAGGAGGGCGGATGGAGGAAGGGAGGGAGGGAGGAGGCGGAGGTCCTGCTGCTGGTGGCTTTTGGTAAGCGGTAAAAGCTGGATCTACCTGGATCCTGGAGGATCCTCCCTCCGCTTTTCCTCCTCCCAGACCCCCGGTGGAGGAGAGCAGAGCCCCGCGCCCTGCCCTGCCCTGTCCGAAGCTCCGGCGGCGCTGCCTTATGGGGGCACAGAGCCGCCCCGGCTGCCGGCGGAGCTGGCGGGCAGTGACAGCTGAGGGTTCCCGCTACCCGAGGCGGATGAGGGGCTGAGAGGGGTAAGCGCTGCCTGGGGTCGGTATAATGTAGCGCGGGGGAGGCGGGCAGCTGATGGAACTTCACTGGGTTTACCAAGGGGAAAACGAGGAAGAAGGCAGAAATCCCCTCCCGCTTCTCTCCCCTCTGGGGGGTGCGGGGACAGACCCCGGGGCGGGGCGGGGAGCCCGGGCACACACCGCCACCTGCCGGCGGGACAGGAGGGGAGGGGGTCCCGGGGAGTGTCCGTCCGTCTGTGCAGTTAATATATATCTATATCATAAAATCAGCTAGGTTGGAAAAGACCTTTAAGATCATCAAGTCCAATATATGTATGTCTTTATATATATATACATAACATCTGTGTCTTGAAATGGCTTCACAGTAAAAGCGCATCAGGTAAAACTACCAGAAATGTTCACATACAACATGAATTACCTGCTATGTAGCGAGTAATAATGTATTTCTAGAATTCCCGTTGATATTTATATACAGAAATCACCGTGCCACTCCCTTCCAAATATGCTACCATTAGCAGCTTTTGAGGTGAAGTAGAAACAATTACCTGGGAAAGTTTTTCCCAAGGGAAACAGGTTGAAAATAAAAACATGTAGATTAGAATAGAATTCTAGAATCATAGAATAGTTAGGGTTGGAAAGTTCCAACCCCCCTGCCATAAGCAGG
>JBAFWW010039448.1:15911-26240 GCA_036873685.1 Agapornis canus
AAGAGTCCCTCCCCAGCATCCCTATAGTCCCCCTTCAGATACTGGAAGGCTGCTAATGCCAAAAGGAAGGAGTACCTCTTCTCTCTGCTCTCTTCCCACTCCTTTTTTTCATCACAGCTATGCAACCGATAACATGGTAAACTGATTCAAACCACTAACCTAGCAGGAAAAACTCATCATTCTTTTGTCATGGTGATTTCCTGGCATTTTAGTGAGTGGTATTAGTTCACCAAGCAATTCAACACGTGCTAGGCAGGCTCAATGAAGTGGCAGGAGCACACATCTAGGAAAAGGAACAAGGAAAATGGGTCTCCCAGCACTCAGGGTGGTGAATGGCTAATTCTTCTAAAGCTGTATTGTGAACCCATTCCCTGTGTCAGTACAGATCCAGTTACTGTGTGCCAGCAGAAGCCCTACTATGATTTTTCCAGTCCCCTGCCATTCATTCCCACATGTATACTGTTCCCTTAGTGCTAGCACAAGCATTCACATGGCAACACAGTAAACTGGATTGGGAAGGTGATCTGCCTAAATCACCAATCCTCTCTCACATTTTATGGATTTATATTTCTCATCAGGCTCAATTTATGCTATTTAAAGTGCCAGGACACTTGACAAGAGTCAAGAAACCTGAGTGACAAACACTGTGGGGAAGACTGAAAAAAAGAGAAATATAGTCTTATATGTCCATGGAAGATAAGGGGACAGGTTGAGAACTGTACAGACAGAAACTGCCTTCTGCTTGTGCCTGCCATGTTCAGGAAAATAAAATGTACATATTCATGGTAAATACACAGTTTTGCCAGTGAATATGTCTGACTTGGAAGCTAATATTAGCTCCTATCATCAGTACAAATAGGTATATCCTTGAGTACCAACTAGCTATTCTGTCTATAGAAACTGCTGATAATGAAGGCTAAGGTTCATTTGGATCTTCACTAGACCTTTTAAGCTGTGCTGTGAGCTCCTATGGAATTAACATAGCTATTTCTCCAGACTTACTGGCCTGCATTAACTTCACACCACTTGATTATAAAAATATTCTTACAAGAGTTTTTCATGCACTAATTGTGAGGACCAACAGTAATATGACTACAGGCATGTAAAGAACAGCTAAGGAATTACTCGTATGTACGGAACAGCTAAGGAATTACTCACTTCAGTCCTGCATACTGCCTGGATGATAAAAGACAAAATAAATCCTATAGCCATGATGCCTTCTATTTAATTTCTTACAGTGGCAGAACCATACTCTCAAGCTTCTGCTGTGACCATTTCTGCATTTTTTGTATTATCTTTGTTGTTTTTTATATGACCTTTGAACATGGCCACCAGTCAAGGCTTAGGCAGCTGTTATGCACAAGTGCCCTGCCCTGGTTGCAAAGCTGAAAGGGAGGAGAGCTAAAAGAGCTAGAACGGAAACAGCAGTGAAACCAGCCAAGCAGTTGTGGATACTGAGACAAGAGGGAGAAGAAAAGCACCATGGAAAAACAAACAGCAAAACAGATGTTTCTTCCTCTGTAATGTCCACCATTTTACTAAAAGAAGCATCCAAATCAAGTAAGAAACAACTCTACCAGGTTTCAAGCCTAACAACTTGATACCATAAGAACTTCTGCAAAAGCTATGTATTTATTAGACTATATATCACAGAATCATAGAATGGTGTGGGTTGAAAAGGAACATGCCATAGGAAGGGATGCCTCACCCTAGACCATATCACCCAAGGATCTGTCCAACCTGGCCTTGAATACTGTCAGGCATGGAGCATTTACCACTTATTTGGGCAGCCTGTCCAGTGTTCCGCTACCCTCACAGTAAAGAACTGCTTCCTTATATCTAACACGAACTTCCCCTGTTTCAGTTTAAACCCATCACCCCTTGTCCTATTGCTACAGTCCCTGATGAAGAGTCTCCCTCCAGCATCCTTGTAGACCCCCTTCAGATACTGGAAAGCTGCTATCCTGTCTCTTCTGCCTTCAGAAGGCCTTACTGACTATTTCCAATGGCCTGCCAGATCATGACATCTTCACAAGGTTTCCCTGGCCCACTGAGTCATATCACCTCTCACCTGGAGGTTACCAAGCAGCACCTCCAACTGCATAGAATGAGAAATTCTGACTGGCCAACACCAGTTGTAACATACTCGGCCATCTCACTTCTGTCCTGAACAAGGATTACAGATAATATCCTGTGGCTTGCTGTACTGGCTGTAATACTGTCTCAGCTATAAAGATGTGGTACTCTAACTCACTTTTACAAGAGCTGGTAGGTGTAACACCCTGTGAGAAAACAGTATTTCAAAAAATAATGTACAGTGACTCAAGATTTTCTTTTAGACAAAATCAGAAGCTGTACCTGAACATAAAACCTAGGTTAGCTGCTACAAAAGCATATTAAAGAAGTGAAACAAAATTAGGCTGACCCCTTCTGTAAGAGCTAGACCCTGGAGAAAATAGCAAGTAATGAGGTCCGTGCTGCTATTTGAGCAGGTGAATTACTTAGGGCAAACTTGGCTCCTTTTCAAGGGAGCAGAAAAAACAGGCTAAGTCAGCATTCACTGCTGCATTGAGAAATACGAGTCGGGAGGACTCTGCACTGCTGTGCTTTCATCCTAGCAAGGTTAGTCCAAACTGGCACCATATTAGTGGAGATAGGAAGGCTCTC
Organism: Agapornis canus; assembly: GCA_036873685.1. NCBI lineage: Eukaryota > Metazoa > Chordata > Aves > Psittaciformes > Psittacidae > Agapornis > Agapornis canus. Next base: position 18,579 of record JBAFWW010039448.1, read on the forward strand.
ATGGTTCTAAGTTCTGCTTAGACTCAGATCATCTAATAAAAATTAATTTATCTGTGCAGCATGAGGAAGTCTGAATACAGAAGTGTGGAATGGTGCAGGAGTTGAATGGTGACAAAGACAAAAGCATGTTTTTCTAATGCAGACATGGACTACTACTATAGTTTCCATAAAATTAACATGTATCATGATCACACTCCCCCTGAATTAAGGCAAGTAATCTGCCAAATAAAAATTAAAATTACACAAAATTGTGAGGAACATATTAACCTGAAGCCCACAGTGAGCAGGCTCTTGACAATATGAAAAGTCTAGAAACTCTCAGCAGCTCACTCTTACCTATGACTTCCTTTTTTGTTGTAAAAATCACACAGTGCTTTGGAAAACACAGGCTGTTCTGTCTCTTTCTTACTAACTGACTTCTAATTTTGGTGGTAACTGCCAGTTCTAAGCCTGGATCAAACCCTAGCACAAACTCAATGCAGATATTCTGAAAAACTGTGACAGCAAAAGCCGGGACAGGACATTAACAAAACAGAAGGGGTTTTTTGAAGGACCATGCTAACATAGAGATATTGCTGTAAAAACCCACTGTGTGATAAAAATACTGCATGATATCACATTACTACTGTACAATGGCTAAGGAAACAGAATATGAATCTGCTTTCAGAAATGCATAGCCATAGGGGAACTGAGCACAAAACTTTAGCTTTATGATTTACCAGCTTTGGAGGTTTGTGCATTTAACATAGATTTTGTTTGTGTACACAGACACAGATATATGCAAACAGGTAAACACATAGAAAAATCTAGATACCTGCATTGCTTTGAATTACATTTAGCTTCCTTACAGTCAAGCAACAGCAATGAAAGTCTAATGCTAATTACTTCTGAATCCAGCGTTAGGCATGTATTACTTAACCAAACACTGGTAGATATCTATACTCAAATACATAGCATCACTCTGCATTGTTTCAGTGAACTGAGACTGATTCCATATGAAAATTATTTCCTTTGTTATTCTTCTCCTGTTTAAAATGTGCCTAAAAGTTATTTTGTTTAAATCAACCTGTGTGTAGAGAACATACTTTTTTTTCTTTTTCTCAAACCCAAATACCATTACGATCACAGAAGTTTAGTATATACACAGACAGAAACTTTACAGTACAGATATATCCTCGTTCAGGTCACATTTATGTTAATAAAAGTCTTTGTAAAAACCTAAATATTGATTAGATAATCTTCAAGCAGTGTTTTCCTTCACTTACCTGAATTACACCACTTCTCTTGCCCTGTGGTAGCCCTTTCCTGGAGTTCACCTGCTGCTGGTTCCGTTTGTCTGAGGCCACTCCTGATAATGCTGCCAGTTACCTCGTGCGTTGTAATTCTTACGACTAACTTCCTTCCCACTGATTTGTCTACCCCAGACCTGCCCAGCTTCAATTGTTTACTCCTCAGAAGGTCTTCTCAGCTGTCTCCCCAGGGAGAGGAGATGGCTGGAGTGTACGTCCAACACGCTAGTGGGCAGGCAGGCACACACTTGTAGAACGGGTCTGCCTGCCTTCCAGGCACCTGCTGCTCACCTGCTGCTGACAGAGACAGGCAAATCAGAGTCCTAAGGCAGGGATCTGGAGCGTCATTTGAAAGGCAAGCAACCACAGAGCAGGAAGAACAGGCTAACATCATAAATAAAAACCATGCACTTCACATTACAGGGTTACATTCAGAAGAAAAAAAAAAAGCTCTCAGAACAGAAATTCTGTACAAAACCCTTACAACTCCAGATGCTGAAGAGCTGTCAGTGTCCTGTGTTATCAGGAACACAATCTGCAGATGATGAAAAAGAGAAAGTATTAATAATACAAATTATGCTACAACAGACAGCAGCAATGCAGGTTTGATTCACATTCTGCCTTGCTCATTCAATTCCCCCAGCTTAGTCCTTCCATGCATTCTGTCAGCATTTTCCAGCCCTACCACAAGCTCTCCCCTGCCCTTTCCTCCCACCAGTTCAGCCTGGAGCTCCCACACAGCTCTGTCAATGATCCTCACTTACAAAACCCCTCCTGAGCTCCTGAACCACACTGGATAACATTTTTGAAGTTGCCCTCTGCCCTTTTCTGCTATGATGTTACTGGGGTGACCACTGCGCTCTGCTGGTGCCCTCAGTTTTCAGCAGCTCTGAGGTGTAGTCTTTATTGCACCTCAGTTCCTCAACATCTTATTTCTGGGGACCCTCTTTCCAAACAAGCTGTGAATGCAAGCCCCAGCTGCTGGTCTGCTTTCCCCTGTCACTGAATTAAGAGTTTCAGATTCCTGACTCCCGGTTATATGAGTCTGCACAAGATTATTTGCTTACCTACTTCATACAAGTGAGAGGCACCTGTATTACGATAGGAAACAATGAGACCCATTGTTGAGAGACAAACTTTGCACAGTCAACAATACAATGCAGGTGGCTTTGAGAAGACGAAGAAGATGACACATTCTCTGCCCTGATTTTGAGCAAAACTTACCTACTTCTGTTAACACTTTGGTGCTGCATATATTATGTTGTGGGAAAATTTTAGTTGCAGGAGAGGCACTAGATTTAGATACTGAAACATAATTTATCCATAAAAGCGACCACATATCAATGTATTTGTACACTAACATGTCCTTAACTTCTCTCTGGGATTATTCTTTCATCTGGCATTTACTGTCCATATGCGCAAAATGGTGAAAACTAGGAGTGATTTTATTCATTGCTTGATCTCCCTACAGAGACTGGCAGAAGTAGGCAAAATAGTGTTAGTGAAACAGCTCTGTGCTGTGGACCTTCATCCCCTGAGAATCCAGGAGAGACATCTTCTAGATAGAGATTTTACTTGTGTTGGATCACAAAGGTTGTAGAGTATAGGCTCAGACTTTGGTTTCAGCTTTTCCTCTTATTCTGGTACTAAACTGCATTGACTTTCAGCAGAATTTTCTCCATGAGGGAGCAGAGGATCTGTCCTATACATCATTCCCCATTAAAACATGGCTAAAATGCAAAGGACAGTTCCTCAGTTAAATGAGTTCTTTACTGAAATGCATTACTTTCCACAGGCACCTTTCCCAAGGGTACCTGGGGAACCCATCTGGATTCCTATTTAAAAATATTATAATTGGAAATATTCCTCCTTTTGTGCCTTCCTTCACACTTTCTATAGCCCTCAAACTGTAGAAGAGGGGTGACAAAGGGTTAATATTCAAGGTCTGCATATGCAAAAGTAGCAACCACTGCTGCTTTTAGTTCCTCCAGTCAGTCTCTGCTTCGCTCCCAGTCTGACTGGTTGGAGAAGATATTTTATCAGTTCAGAGTTCAGGCCTCAGACTATATAATCTTCCTCACCGATCCACAAGCCCCTCCTCCAGCAGTCATTTAGTGACATGTTTTGTCTTGTGAAAAATAAACTTTTCCTGTTCTACGTCTTGTATTGCGTGCACATCCACAATGAAAACACTGCCTGTTTAAATGCCTCTCTTCTCTCCATTTCACCCTCAGGCAAGTATGATCATGCACACTGAAAGGCAGTAGCTGGCAATCTTAATAACAAAAACATCCTCTCTGTCTCCAAGACAGATAGAGGGTATTGAGCAATCATCCAAACCACACACAGCTGCTCAGTAGCCTCGAGATGTGTTTTTGGGACCAAGCATCAATTCAACCACAAACCATTCAGTCTTTGTCCCATATACTGGGACTGTCGGCAAGGGTGCTGCTTCCAGTAGGAAAGCATACCCCAGATAACTGCTGCTGGACCAGAAAAAGGTCCCCTTCTTATATGTCACTACAGTATTCGCTTTTTCTGTAGTAATTTTGAGGTCTCTGACTTACTCTCACATCCTAATGTTAAGATTTAAACCTGAGGCTTATAGCTGATTACTATTAACTGATAGCTGTTACTATAGCTGATAACTCTGACAACTATAACTGATCTTTGCAGCAACATGAGCCCATATAGGTTGAAAGCCTCAGAACCATTTCTTTTATTTCTGCAAGCCACCTATAAACCCCTAAATCAGAACAGATAATCTAGAAGTAAAAGGAGATTTCCTGCTTGAGAACAATTCATTTGCCTATTTAAATTTAGATTTTTCTTTAAAACGGTGGGTTTAGTGTGATTTTCAGTCCATCCCTTCAGTTTCATCCCTTCAAATTCCCAAAGGAATAAAGGCTAGGAGAGGGGAGCATTATGTGAAAAGAAATAGAGAATCAAAGAAAAAAAAAAGGAGCTTTTCCTTAGAAAATGAAATGACTGAAGGATCATGCATCAATCTTCTTCAGCCAGTTGGAAGGTCAAGTAAATCTAGCACCTCCTCTATTTAGGGCTAGTCACTTCTAATAACAGCATTTTCTCTTCACTTTTCTGCTAAATTAGACTTTATGATTCCCAACTCTTAAATCTAAATGGAATTTTCATTTGAACAATTTCATGCAACCATTGGTCTGGACATCCCTCCCTTCCCAAACCAGATGCTCAGGAAAGCCCCTGCAGGTTGGTTAGATGTGGTAAGTAGGCTACAGTACTGTTTTCCCCTTGGTATCTTCAGAAAATTTTACAGGTCCAGAAGCTGGGATTCATCCAACACAGGTGAAAACTAAGTTGGGTCACAGCTGCCTTAGATTCTCTGTATTGTTAATACAAGATCATAAAAACTTCTGTAAAGCATTTCAAGCACTAAAATCCTCTCTCCCTACAGTAATGTCACAGATATCAAGGGTACAAAGCTCCTGATTTACAAGTCTTGAACAAATATCAGAAGTTAGATGCCATATGTTTGTGCAAAATGCCATTGCCTTCCTGTTCTCCAAAGAAATAATGTCCCTGAACAAGAGCTCTTGGGGCAGCATAGATTGGTAGCTTGGCCACAGCTTCTCCCATATCTCCAAGGCTGATAAATGACCTGTTAGCCTTTAAGCGCAGCATGTATCACAGACATTTAGTTCTATTCTGTCTAGTTCCTAGGTTCCCAGTGTCCTGAGCAGCCAACATCCTGAGGACATATTATTCTGTTACTTTTATCTTTTCTCTTTTAGTTTACTACATTCATTTTGTCAAAGTTATACTTTCCTTTTAAGTTCCTGCTCTTTGGCACCACATTTTTACATTTCTCACATTTTCCTGTGAGAACTCAACAGCCCCTCTTGACAAAACCTAGAAGTTGGTGAACAGACCTTTAGTGACCCAAACATCCAGCCTCAGGATGGAATAAATTGCAGGGTTCCACACATAAAGAAGCTGAGGAGCCATGTGTCCTCTGGAAAGGATGCCTCCAGAGACTTCAGAACTACAAAGAGTCACCAAGAGTCACACTGTAACATAAAACCACATTTAAGAACTATTCCATTTAATAATATAATTTTTACATCTGTAATTCACTCTCTAAAACATTGCTATGTCCTAATTATAGTAGAGAACAATCACAAATAAACCATAATATGGTGAAGCAAAATATCTTCCTATGTGCAGTGTCACTGGAAATGGATTCTAGCATACTTCTTATTATGCAGTTGCAAGGTGGCTGCTAAGCTATGGGAGTTACATGCATAAACACATGATATTTTACTGCCCAGATTTTCACAGAATAATGAAGCCGTATTAAAAAGCAACACCACTAAACCAAAAATCAGCCTCCTAACCACATATACACAGGTACAGCAGGGAGGCAGCATCTAGGAGGTGGCTTAAAGGCACAGAATTTAGGAGCTGGGGTTACCTAAGAAATGACTGTGCCATCTCAAACCAAGGGTCCATCAGCCTAGTATAGAATCATAGAATAGTCAGGGTTGGAAAAGGCCTTAAGATCATCTAGTTCCAACCCCCCTGCTATAAGCAGGAACACCTCAGAGAGCTGGCTGTGAGTGCTCAGGGAAACTATATATATATATATATATATATATGAAACACTGTAACAACATAAAATGATATTCCCTTAGCAATTTCCTCAGACTCCAGTAACCTGTGATTCCTGGATTTATCTAGCCAAATATAACTTTTTCTTTTATATGCCTTGAAGGATTTCTCCCGACTGCTTTTGAACCCCTGCAAAACTTCAGCAACACGAATCACTCTGCTCTGTGACAAATTCTGCAGCGTTCACACAACTTGGGTGAACAAATACTTCAGTGTGTTTTGAACATGGATTGCCATCTTCAAACCAGCTTCTCAGCTGGCAGTGAAATGAGTGGTGATAGCAAAAGATTAATAACTTTCATGCATGATGACAATGCTAATGCACTCAATCACTCAAAAACAAGACTTCAGTTCTTGTTTGTGTCAATGAAAAGGAGAACAAGAGACACCCCAACCTATTTAAGGTGTGGATATTGATCTGGTTTGAGGCAAGATTTGGGGCATGAGCAAACTGGCCACTTCCAGTGATGGAGCATCCATGCCTTCTCTGGCCAGCCTGTTCCAGTGCCTCACTACCCTCACAGTAAATAATTCCTTCCTAATATTTAATCTAAACGCCTAATCCCCTTCACCCTTGCCCTGTCACTACAGGCCCTGGTCCAAAGTTTCTTTCTATCCTGAAGGTGAGGAGATGGACCCCCAGAGAAAATAGGCAGAGGCACCAACAAACTTAGAAGCTTTGGGCTCAAGACGTTAACTTTTGGGTTACTTTTAGCAAAACTCCCAAAACGACAGGCCGTCTGGTTACACCACCCTTGTCACTGCTCCAGTTGCCGCCTGCTAGCCGTGACTTGGAACGGGCAGCGAAGGAGGGTGACAGGAGGCCCTGCTAACATCGCTACGCGCCGATGGGGCCGCAAGCAAGGGTAGCGGTTACCTCCTGTGGTCCAGACTCCGGGGAAGGGCAACTACAGCACCGCAACAAGCAGGGGGAGAGGAGCTGCATAGCAGGCCCGAGCAGCGCCAGGGGTCAGGGGACTGGCTAGGCAGGCTGACGGGCCGCCGTGCCGCGGGTGCGCTGGAAGCAGGGGGGTGCAGGGCAAGGAGCCACCTTCCCGTGAGGCAGAAAACTCTTGCCTTGCCTTTCCCTTCCTGCCCCTCGGCCGCCTAACTCTTCACCCAAGTGCTTGTGTTCGTGAAACACAGAATTAATCGAGCTCGGGAGCTCGCCGAGCTCGCGGGCTGGAAAGGTCGGAGAGGACACAGTGGGTGTTTTTTTTTTGGTGTCCCGTTCCCGCCCGCTCCTGTTGCCGCGCCAGGTCCTCGAGCCCGGAAGGCGGGGCCCGCTGGGCTCCCAAGACCGGGAGCTACGTGGCGGAGATGAAGGGCGCCCTCTGGCGGTGCGGCGGGGTGAGGTGCCCTGTGACAGGAGGCCGGCTCCTCGAGCGGATCCCGGGCCATCGGGCCTCACGGTGTTCCCGGTGGGAGACTCCAGCGTGCCCGCTCCGTGGTACAGCAAACGGCTTGGGGCTTCTCAAGGTCTATGGGGTGAAGGGTTTAGCGGCACACAGTTACCTGGTGAAACTGGTTGTGTGAAGAGACCCTTGAAAGCCCAGCACGTTGATAGGGCTTGGTGTTGCTTTAGGCTGCCATAGCACTGTTACAAACTTGCATTTCTTGTGTATTTGCCATCAATAAAAAAAAACAAAACAAAACAGACACTGGATACTCATTAACCCAAGTTTGATAAATCGCATGTAAAAAAAGGAATTTGACAAAAGCCATG
>JBAFWW010039448.1:26433-36907 GCA_036873685.1 Agapornis canus
GGACCTTAAGATCATCCAGTTCCAACCCCCCTGCCATAAGCAGGGACATCTCACATGTCACCCAAGACCCTGTGCAACCTGGCTTTGAACACTGCCAGGATGCTTATGTGGTGACAGAACTTAGTGTATGTAGTTACCCAGCTGTAGCATGCAAGTGTGAAATACTGTATGCAAATGGGGATTTTGCAATCAGGAATTGCCCTATGTCAGAGTATTTGGGAGAGAAACCTGAAGACAATTGGAACAGGGTAACAGATAAAATTTTCTGATGAAGCATTTGACGCAGTGATCTTTGTCATTATTCATACCTAAAGTCTTTATCTGGTGCAAACACAGCATATTTGAGTGTAATTCTTTCTACTTAAATTCACTTCAAAATGGAGTCAAAGTAGAATACAGCATACAGGTGATAACCAGTAACTCCAAGGGCAGCTCCTTAATGAATTCACATGTAAATTGAGTATTTATATACATATTTACATATTTATTGCAATTTACTTATTGCAATGTTACTTTCAGCTGTGAAAATCGATTCATTTCAAAGTAAAATAAAGCATGAAATTCCTGGTTTCCTTGTAGATGGCTGAATCAGAAGTTCAGGAAGAAAACCATGACAACATGGTAAAGATGGTGGAGGAACTGAAAAGAGATTTAGAAAAACTTCTGGATGAAATGGAAAAGCTAACAGGTACAGGTCTTTATTAAGAATGATAGGGATTTGTTTACTAGAGGAAAGCCACTGAAGATGTATTGTTTATATTTATTGCCATAAACTTCCATGTGATAGAAATTTAAGTGGAAACAGTCACCATCAACTAATGCCCTCATGTTCTCAACTGGAGAAAGCATGCAAATAATCTAGAAGTTTCAGGTGGCTCAGAACTGAAAATTTACAGGTCATTAAATCTGATGCTCAGTTCAGGGTTGTGGTTGAAAACAGAAATAATACCAAGATATGTAATGTACAGTTATTAAATCATAGTATGCAAGATGAGATTTAAGCCTGAAAAATGGTGGGATACATAGTGATCTTGGATCAGCACATGGCATGTTTAATTCCTTAGCTAGAATAAAGACTCCTCTGTAGATTTAATCTTTGTTCTGTATGTATGGAAAAGACTGAATATTCTGCATGTTCTGCAACCATTCTATCAGACACTGTGCAACTAACAAGAATAGATGAAAAACGTTCATTAAACTATTCTGCACTACATGAAGCACAACTCATGAGTGCCAGTGAGAAAACTGCAGACAATTTTTAGTACAACAAAAGGGAAAGTATGAAATAAGTGCTAAAACTATTTGCTCTGCTTCATGAGATACTTGTTATTTAAAAATCAATTCCGCTATTTAGGTTGGCTTTAAAACCTTTTATCTCTGTGCTACAGCCTCCTTGATCTTACTCCTTCTCACCTAAAGTGACCCTCCTCTATAACTGGTCTGGAGATCTGGAGAGAGGAATCTTTGGTTTGTTTATTTTAAACCAGTCTGTTGAACATTTCTTTTTGATTGCCTGTTTTGTTGTAATTTTTAGGTAAAATGTCTCTCTCCCTTCTGCAATTTACATCAGTATTACTTTCATTCTGAAGCATTTTGAGGCATTTATAAAGCAGTAATATTGAGCAGTCTTTTATTTAATCTTGAGTATTTCTGTGGGTAAATTCCACTTGATTATACAGCAAACCTTCTCTGATATCTGAACTGATAAAAATTCATGTTCTTTATTCATTTATTGAATCAGCTATTGCTTTTATTTAGCCAAAAATTCCTGGCTTAGCTTTATTTGTTGGGTTTGCAGTGGGGGCAACCTGGATGGCATTTGACATGGTGGTCATGCGTACCAACCTCAACCTGGCCAACTCCATGAAGCGTTTGGAAGACGCCTTCCTGACTTGCAAAGAAGAGATAAAGAAATGGCAAGAAGTGCTAATGGAATGTAAAGGTGAAGAGCAAAAAAAAGAGTAAATTGAATTCAGTCATGTTCACAGAACTCCAACTCTTGGAAAATCACTCCTGTCTTATTTGTGGAGGTTTCACAGATACCGTGGAAAATGGATTGGCTTTCACCTTCCTAAGAATACTTACGTGTATACATCTATGGAAGTATTTTAGTAAGATTATACATACATATATTTATAATTGCTGAAGGTAAAAAGTAACGTGTCTATTTTTATCATGCTCATCAGTAATCCTTCTGGTGCGTACACATACACAACTTGCGTGCCTTCTGCGTCTTTCTCCCTGGAAGACCATACTCATCAATATCCATGGAATTCCTTGATACCTGAACAAATGACAGGGTGTGTGTTGTGTGCATGCGGACAGGGTGCAGTGAACCGTTACAGTGACACTGCAGCAGCACATGCCTTCCAAGGAAAACCAAAGAATTACTTGTATTTCCCAATGAAAAACAGGTGAAATTCTAGATTTGCAGATAGACTGAGTTAATTTGATGTGGGACTGCCAAGTAGGTGTTCAGTTAAAGAGTTGGGAGTTTTTTAGATAGCTCATCTGTGGTTGTTTCATTTTGCTTCCTTGGACTTCTAACCATTTCTTTGGACTGGCTTTCCCAGCAATATTGTTCTTCTCAAACCCTCTGAAGGTAGGTAGCATATCTCATTTAGGAGAAAATTGTTCACCATTATAAACTGCCCTGTGGGTGGTGTAGTTTGTGGGACTACAAGGGTTAATTTGGTGCAGAAACCAAATTAACCACATTACATAATATGCTTGTATGTTCCTACTGCCCAATACTAAAAAAGGAAGAAAAGAAGAAGTTATTTCCTTTTGCAGACAAGGTGTGGATTGAGAGCAACAGCTTGTGGCTTGCAGTTAATGTATTAACAGAGTATCTGAGATGGAAGTCAGTTCAAGCTTTAAGAATGATCTTCCGTATCATTAAAATCAATCTCTTTTAACTAGAAAATACACACCATGTAGCAAGTGAGAGCAACTCCAACCCCTTTGAAGAGGCATTTCATTATGTAAATCACATCTAAATTACCTGTCAAAAGATTTTTAGGCTGTATTCTTGATTCACAGACAGAATATTTATCTCATTGAAGCAAAAAATAAGTAATTTCACTTTTTTCCCCAAAGCTAACGTTTTCTTCTAGAGGTGCAAATGGTAAAGAACATAAACCTCTAATCTTGACTTTCCAGTGGACAGGTCTTCATTCCAGCCAAGGTAAGGCAAAATGGCAGAGCAGCATAAGGTAACCTAGACTTCAGTTAATCTCCGGAGGATTTTTAATGCCATGTTGTCACTTCAGTACATTTGACTATTGCCTTCACTCTTCTTCACCCTATATTAAAACCAGTGTCTTTGAAAATGCACTGTCTTTAACAGCTTGTGTAGGAATCTAATGAATTTTGTGATTTTTGTGTAACTTTCAGCCATAAAGTGCTACACTTGGATTGAATTGAGATTTTCCAGAAAGCTCAGTTTTCATTCAGACATTCAAAGCAAGTAGCCAGTGTTAAAAAAAAAAAACAACAAAAAACCCCACACCAAATTGTCTGAATCCAGGAATCCCATTTTGATTTGAGAACAGTGCTCAAAACCAACACTTCTATAAAATGTCTCTTAATTATGACAGTAGTGATGTTGAATCCCATTTCCCATAGTTGGATGGCTGCAATAAGTCTGTCAGAATACTGTTTCTCCAGAGCAAAAGGTCAGAGTGTAGCTGTAAGGAAACGAGGCATCTGGTAACATTCTTTATAGTCCTCAAGTCTCATCACATTACAGTATTTCCTTTCTGAAGTTTGGAAAATGCTTAGGAATGGATATTGTTTTGAAGTATAACTATAAGGCATTACAGCACTAACAACAGATGGCATTAAGAGCACCTTAACTTTCTCCTCAGAAAAAAGTGGACAAATTATAGGCTACTAACCATCAAGCACCAACTCAGTGTGAGAGAGGTGATTACACTGAGGTACCATGCTACCCTGCTGTGAAAGAACAGAGTTAGCAGCATGGGTGTTGTGTACACCTGCTAAGAAAATTGAGGCTGTTCAGCCTGGAGAAGAGAAGGCTGCATGGAGACCTCATAGCAGCCTTCCAGTATCTGAAGGGGGCCTGTAAGGATGCTGGAGAGGGGCTCTTCATTAGGGACTGTAGTGATAGAACAAGGGATAATGGGTTCAAACTTAAACAGGGGAGGTTTAGATTTGATATAAGGAAGAAAATCTTTCCTGTTAAGGTGGTGAGGCACTGGAATGTGTTGCCCAGAAAAGCTGTGAGTGCAGTGTTTAAGTCTAGGTTGGGCGAAGCTTTGGGTGTCACGGTTTCGTGTGAGGTGTCCCTGCCTATGGTAGGGGGGTTGGAACTAGATGATCTTAACACCCCATCCAACCCTAACTATTCTATGATTCTTTTATATAATAAGAGATATAAAAGAGCTCAATCACACAAGACAGTCAATGAAAAGTTGTGGTTTTAAAAGCAAGGAATCTTTTCAATGGCTAGAACAAATGCCTGAATCTTTTCTACCGGGTGTTTTGGAAGAATGTCCCCAGCTGTACTCTGCATAAGTGAGATACTTTCTGTTTTAAGTTCATAGACCCATACTTTTTTCCTATGAGATTATTTTAAAGGTTAGCATCAGCAGCAACCATGTATCTCTGAAATAAGACAATATTCAATCAATAATAAATTAAATAATGTAGTGTTCTTTAGGAACATTACTGTCAGAGACAAAAAGGAATAGTTGTCATTCTATGGGGAAAAAAATAAAGTGCTGTATCATTTTTACTACCTCCATATGGGTTTCCTATGGCCTGCTTTTTCCCTTTTTCTCTTACTACAGAAATACCAAGAAAACAAATAAGGTCAAAGAAAGGAGACAAGTGACAGGAGATGAGGAGAAGGACAGATACACGTGGGAGTTCCTCACCACCTTCTACTTCTTGCTAAATTGTTAAAATAATGCAAAATTTAATCCTGTTTACTTAATTATACGGAAGGCTTACTAGGAATCATTAACCTAGCAGTTTGTTTGCTATTACCATTAACATTAAAATAATACTTTGTTCATTTACTTGCTTGTCTGTAAGATTCAGAAATGTTTTGTGGATTTGTGGTTGGTGGGATTTAATATATCTGTGAAATATTTGACCCACTTGATATTTGTATCTGTGAATGCTATGTTTTCTAAAGCATAGTTTAGAAAAAAAATGTACAGATGTAGAGTATTTGATCTTTTGAGGTTCAAATTTATAAACTGTTATTGGTATGAAAACATCTAAAAGTATTCTAATGTTCATGGAAGAATTATGCACCAAAGAGAAAGCTTATCTAGCTTAACTTTAAATATATATGACACATTCATTCAGAGCATAGGCAATCAGACAAGCTGTTTATAAGCAAAACAAAAGAAAAATAAAATTTAGTTCCTTTTAAAGTATGATCAATCTAATCTATTTTTGGTATTTAAAATGAAGTAAATTAAATCTTCTGATTCATTTCTATTTACAATAAAGGGAACAACAGGTGACCAGATAGGTTGTACAAAGCAGCTCTTTAGATTTTACACCAGATGAATTTCAGCTTCAATTTCTAGTTTCTCTAGTTTCTGACAGGAACTGGACATTCATTGAACTGATTGTCTTTGAAAAATGTCATTCTGCTGGCTTTCTATGATTCTCCTATACTTACCATTTTACATCAGCTATGTAACCTGGTTTACTACTTTTAAGGTTTCCTTTTCAGCATCTAAGCTACCAAAATTCAAACCACAGTCTTCCTAGCTTAAAACAAACTATTCATGCCTATGTGGTAGAAACACATTTATAATACCCATAGCCCACTTATTCCAGAAATTTTCTGCTGTCCTTGTGTTCAGAATGTTCTGGGCTACCATGTGACACAGTAAGGATGAGCAGGAAGAGTAAAATTTCCCCATTCTTATTTTATTTTGCACATTCATCAAGCATAAATCTCCCAAATTTACTTTTAGCTATTGTAATACATCCTATGAGATACATCATTATATTTTCTTTTTAGTTTCATACTAAACATCATATATAACTCGCTCTGAGTATCCAGGTATCTGTCTACGTGTACTATGAGTCATTCTTCTTTGCAACAAAGCAGGTGGCTGCATCTTCAGGAACAAGAAGATAGAAGTTAGTAATCATAACGTCTGAGCTGTATTCATGTTGCTGAATCAGCAGCTGGCATTATCCAGTAGTGAGTGCTGTGGGAGTTAAAATATAAATGGAAGATTAAATAGTGAAGGATAGCAGAGTAAAATGCAAATTGAGAGGAAGTAATTTTGCAGGACAGAAAATGGCTGAATGCTCTAAATCTGTAATAACATCTTTACAGCCATATGCTGTGCTGGATCTGTACTTCTCTTCATTAGGGCTGAAATTTGAGATACTTAACAAAGATTCTCCTTTTAAAAAAAAAAAATCAGCATATTTACTTAAATTATAATTTCTATTATAATTAACATAACAATGTTCACAAAGGTCTGAGTTAGTGGGATCCTTCTAGAGTACAAGAACATATATATTTTTTGATTCTTGTTTATGGTTTCTGTACTTCCTGTATGTCAGTATGAGTTTGTAAAGGTCTTTCTGTTGTTTACAACCAGAAAAATACCCAGAGAGTAAGATCTCTGAAGTTACCTTAGTGCTAGTGGACATTCATAAAGATATGAACAGATAAAGCCAGGTCACTGAAAATGACAGAACAAAGGAAAAAAAGGGTTAAAAAAAAGAGAGAAAGAATTGCAATGTGAAATAACCTGGTTCCTCTAAGAAGTTGGAAGTAAGAGGAAAGAGAAGGAAGATAAGAAAAACAGTGTCAATGCCAGAGAACCACAAAGTAATCACAGCACAGTATTTTGCTATTGCTTTGCAATGTTTTCACAATTGTTTGCATCGATACAGGAGCACATGAGGTCATGTCAGGGTGATACGTTGCAATTACTTTCTAGTTTTCTGTTACTTTATTCATCGACTTCATTATCTCTCTAGCTCTTCAGTCTTGAGTATTACTCAGTTAGGTATCCAAAGCACTGGATGTCACCTAGTATGCTTTAACATTTTGCACTTCTGTGCTCAGTTATTTTTCAGACTGCTCTTGCAGAAGCAGTTCTGGAATGAATTTCACTGAAGCTTTTTGGGGAAAAAAAAAAAAAATTAGTTCATGTCATAATATATAAATTCATGGAGATGTGAAGAAATGGGCACAAATTGGTGGAACATGGATAAAGTGCTGGAATGGACTTTTTAGAATCTTTTGTGTTAAAGGGTAGCCCTAGATTAATTAGACATTTTCATAAGAAAATTAATTGGTGGCATTAAGCATAATACACTCTTTTAAAATCTCTTATACTTGATTTAAACAAAATTTATGGCCCTCAGGTTAAAAATATTCTTGTGAAGCCCATGAAACAAAGCCCTGGTGATCCATTGATCCATTGATTGATCCATTTATATCTCATGGGCATTTCTAAATCAAGAAGCATTTCAGCAACAAAAGTGAAACAGGTCTAAGTGGTAACAGACAATGGAGCTCCATGCTCATGTAATAAGAATAACTCAGGCAGAATATTTCCTGCCAATGACCTAACCATTCTCTCATTTGCATTGATGATCTTTCTGGGAAACAGAAACTGAGTAACATCCAAACTAACAGATGTCTCTCAGGAAGTGTTTTTTTTCTGTACTTAGCAGATCTATAGTTTAGAGCACAGTAATCCCTCTGGATCCTAGAGAAATATGATGCTTAATCCTGTTTCATTTCATGGACACAACAAGTGTTACAACAAGTAAATATTTTTTCTATTACAAGTCAATAGTTCTCTTCAAAATTACATATGATTGCTACTCCAGCTTCAAAAAGAGAGGATGATTTACTTTCTCTTTTTCTGTATTTAGCTGCTTAAAACAATTAATTGCTTACATTATTCCCTTCTAGTGGAAGACATAATGTAGCCATTGCTGACATAAAATAAATCTAGCTTGTGCAAATGATATCAAGACCAACATTTTTACTTTTATAATTGTAGACATCTCTAAATTGAGCTCCCAAGAAAATATCCCAACTTCTGACAACATTGAGTAGTAAGCTTAAAATATTTTTTTAAAGAAGTTATTAAGTATTATGGGCAACATGACTTAGGTAAAGGATAGACATGTAAGTGTTAATAGAAAGCCATTGTTAGAAGAGTTTTAACAGTTAGATTTATTATTTTTGTTGCAAGATAAATATAGGTTCCTCTACTGAGAAGATAGTGTGGTTTTGATGCCCAGATGAATTCCAGGTGGAGAAAAAGTGTAAGTATCAAGACAGCTTAAGAGTATATATACAGCCTCATGTGAGTTAGATAGTCTATCATACTGCTTGAATACTGAATTTTGCATATGCAGTGAATAAAAGAAGAGAAAAATTAAGTCACTGGGAGCATTCATATCTATACTACCATGGACATTTGATATATAATTTATTTTTAAAATTAATAAAAATGACAAATTATAATAAATGCAATTTTGCAGTAGATAATCCTTAGCAGGAAAAACTACCATGCAAATTATAATAAAAAAAATCCAGTCAGGTATGCTTATGCTCCAGTGCAGGTACCTAAATCCTTTTAACAGTAGTGAAAATGTTGTACATTTGTAACTGGGAGAATTCAAACCTTATAATTTGCTAATTTATTTTTTTAATGGTCTTCAACATTTCTGTGAATTTTAATGGGGGTGCTTAATTATAAAAACAATTTTCTCTTCAGTAGTAAATACTCCAGTGAAGCAATCCTCTTACATTATGTTGCATTATTAGGGTAGAAATGCAGCAAATCCAGGCCTGTAATCTGCCAAAGTTGGCTTTAAATATGCCCAAAACTGCCAAGATATACTTAGTGAACTAACTTGCTGTGGCTGTTTTAATTTTTCTTCATATTTTAAACTGTTTTACTTCCCTTATCTGAGTAATGGGACTTTGTTTTGGTCTATATACCACACACTTAGACAAATCATTATCAGATTTCTTTTACACTGATTCTGAATTCATTCAACTATTATACATGATCAAAAATGTACTTTTTAAAATAATCTTCTACTTTTTATGTCACACAAACTATGACTTTGTTTCATGTGGTAATCAGTAGCAGTTTCTGTAAGACTCAGAGCATATTCTGAATGCAGAAATAGTAAATATGTAAAGTACCTTGTCAAGCCTTATAAATCACATGCTGTCCAAAGTGTGTAGCTCATGGGCACTGATACCTCTTTGTGCTTTGAAACTTACTTCATGTTTCCTCATAACAAAGAAAAGAGATAGACAGCATCTGCTGATACAGTGCATGAAAATTACTTGAGGAAGTCATGGACAATAAGGCACCAGACACAGATGGGGACAAGTGAAACTGGATATATTTGCTCACCTGACTGAACTGGCCAACTGTGCTGAGTTTTGAATCCATATAATGTTTCAGGAACCCACGAAAATTTTCACTAATTTTCCTATGAACTTCATCAGTATTCAACTTCTATGTGTGTCACATATACCTAATTATATTCTTATGTGGCTACTTTAATTCTGCTCCAAACTCAGCACTTTGATGTGCAGAAATCATCAGAATATGAGAAGGAGAAAAGGGCATGTTTATTTATTTTGGAAGATTACCACAAACTTTGAAAGATGCAGCTAACTCATTATGCCAATTATCAGCCCCTAATGGGTTCTTTATGAAAGTTAAACATTGAAGGGAAAGTTGTCCCTAACTGGATTTGCAAATGGAAAGAACATGGTAAAGATTGAATGGCAATCATGAAAATCATTGCCACCGAGTGTGAAAACTCAATTTACATTTTGATCACTCCACAGTTTTCTAATTTCAATGTAAAAGTTCATCATATAAAAATACTAGCCTTAATATTTACCCTTTGCAGGGCACCTGGCTGCAAGAAAGACAGATAACAAAGAGCAAAGCCTGAGGGAAATACTTTGCTACAGGAACTGTGTTGGCATCTGATTTTTATCTCAGATTTGAAGTAAAAAAACTAGTATAAAAAATTACATGATAATGTAAAGCAAGTCCCAGAGAGGAATTAGCATGATTTCTTGAAGAAATTAATTTTATGTCTCCTGTTTGCATGTGCCAATTTTTAGGAAATAAGAATATCTGGTCTATCCTTTCTTGGCATTCCCTTGCCAGGATTAGGGAAAGCAACCCAGATACCCAAGGCAAAGGGTGAAATAACAAAACAATTGCAGATATGTTGTTCATATGCAAACTCCACTGATCTTGTGCAGGGTGCTCAAAAGGAACACTCTACAATCCAAACCACACAATTTATTTTATTTCTCCTTCCAGTTTCCCTCTGCTTACCACGTTCATTCTGCCACAGGTTTGGTGACTTTATATCTTTATACCTTGATTTGCTATTTGGAGTGCTAACTTTCTCAGCCTGTCTTCGTATGGGAGATGCTCCAGTCCCCTGATCATCCTCG
>JBAFWW010039452.1:0-21032 GCA_036873685.1 Agapornis canus
AGCTTGTGCCCAGGCAGCCAAGAAGGCCAACAGCATCCTGGCCTGTATCAGCAATTATGTGGCCAGCAGGGCCAGGGCAGTGACCATCCCTCTGTACTCAGCACTGGTGAGGCTGCACCTTGAATCCCATGTTCAGTTCTGGGCCCCTCACTACAAGAGAGACATTGAGGTGCTGGAGTGGCTCCGGAAAAGGGCAATGAAGCTGGTGCAGGGCCTAGAGCACAGGTGTGATGGAGAACGGCTGAAGGATCTGGGGGGTTCAGTTTAGAGAAGGCTCAGGGGGACCTTAGCGCTCTCTACAACTACCTGAAAGGAGGACAGAGTGAGGAGGTGGCTGGTCTCTTCTCCCAAGTAAGAAGTGTTAGGACAAGAGAAAAAGGCCTCAAACTGTGCCACAGAAGCTTTAGACTGACTATTTGGAAAAGATTCTTCTCTGAACGGATGCTCAGGCATTGGAACAGGCTGCCCAGGGAAGTGGTGGAATCATCATCCCTGCAAGTGCTCATAAAGCACATATATGAGGCCCTTAGTAACATGATTTAGTGGTGAACTTGGCAGTACAGGTTGGATTTTATTATCTCAGGCCTTTTCCAATCTAATTGATTCCACGATTCTAAGCTAACTTGTTAAATCATTCCCACTGTCTGAGTGGGGAACTCTGAAGTCAGTATGCCCCTCTGCTTTGTAAGTGAGAATCCCACTTCTAGCAACACGATCTCCCAGGGAAGGTGTCTCCTACACCCTCCAACGCTGTTTTTCAAGAGATCTCGAGTTCCAGCTACACCACTGGCAGGATTGTGCTCCCTCCCCATCATGGAATGCTCTCTCTTCCCAAGCATATATCTAGAAAAACATATAGCTTTTATAACCCCCCAGGCAAAAGACAACTGCTAACTACAGTTGCATTTAGCCAAGTATGTGATACATACAAAATGGCTTGGGGAAAGTAACTGCTATTCCTTTCCAGAGTGTGTCATGCTTTGCTTTAAAGCAACAGATGCCAGCTATGAGCTTAGAAGCTAATTAGCTGCATACACCTGAGTATACCTCTGTCTATAGTATTCTCTTCTAGATGTTCATAGCAGGCCACTTTATTCTCACTAATCTATTACAAGTTTATTGCTGCTATACTTCAAGTCTGCTATTGTTTTTAAACCGAAAGACTGCCCTCCTTTCCAGTCACCTCAAAATAGAAGGCAACATCTCAAAGCATACAACTTATGGAAAAGCAGACCCAGGGAGGTTTGTCTTGGCCTAAGCTTCTCTGTGTAATTAATCAATCAAAGGATTATGCAGTTCATACAGTACATAGTTATCAAGCTGACTTTTGCAAGTAATGGGTGGTGATTCAGCAATAATACGCAGCTTTCCTCATTTAAAATACTGATCCCTAAGGGAACTATATGGCCAGGTTTCAAAATATACACCAAATACTGCTAGCCTAATAAGCAGCACAGAATGTTTGCTTTGTGTAAGACTTCAGAGGAATCAGATTTTAGAGGAAGTGAGACAAGAAAGGAAGAGCTTCCAACAGATATTATCTAAAAGGTTTGGCATCACAGCTAAGATATGTCAAGAGGGTAGGTGGGGATATTAGAAGATAAAAGGAGGAAAAATACCTCAGCAGAGGGGAAGGAGATGTGGCCTACAACAAAAGGAAACAAACTAATCATCTAGTGACAACAGGCAGTGTCATTCCTACTCTGCCAGGTTAAAACTAAGCAGAAGTCCTCGAACTGTTACCTATCATATAAAGGCATCATGATGATCAAAGGAATCATAAAGCAAAGGACTAAAACAACTGCTGCTGGAGAGATGGAGATTGAGAACTAACTTCAGATCCTAACTACCAAAAGTTTTAGAGTGTCTGATGATATAGAACAAGCCAAGGATAATCTTCGTTTTCATTTTGTTTCTGTAGGTATTTGACCAGAAGTTTATTAGACCTATAAAACACATGTGAATTATTTTGCTGAAGCACTTGCTTCATGAGACAGACAAAACAACAAAGACTACACACGTAATCATGTTCATGTTGCTAGCACAATACTTTTCCTGGTTAAGAATGCAGCTGTGACTTTACAGTCCTCTTCCTCACTCTACAGAATGAATGCATTGTCATAAACACACAAATGAATTAGCATTTTTTATCACTATCAACTAGATAATCCTCTGTGTACACTGCTACCAAATATGTTGCTTAAGATGTTAGTGCAGACTTTACTGTAGACTGGATATTTTTCCCCTTGTGAACTTCCATTAACATTCCAGTAATTCTGTTTTCCACACGCTGCCTCTTTGTCTGACTCCCAACTCTAGGAACTGCATATACATAAAACCAAAGCAGCTATCAGGTGTAGTCAAAGACATCATTCTAAGCACAACCAAGCCACAAGTCCAAGTATTAACAATTTAAAAGCAAGATTAAATGAGCCCAAGGACCACGAATACAGGAACAGACATCAGGTCCTCCCTTGATCATGTTATTTTAGTAGCCTAACTGAGGTCAAGTCACTCTTCATGCTCTTTCAATTTACCTATATTTGGTAAACTCATTTCATAAGTAATTGCTCAGTAGCCTCCTGTACGCTGTAAAAGTAGACAAATTACTAGCAAAGAAATTAGTTTGGTTTCAAATAAAAGGGAACCTGCACATTTTACTATAGAAAACTAGTTATGTGCAATGCCAGCTGACAACACCTGACCCCAATATCATAAAAGCATAATTCAACCCATTTTCTGTACTCTAAAAATAAGTAACATGATATACGAAGTACCTAATTCCTGTGACACAGGCTTTGCTTTAAGAACTGCTTGTAATACAGGATCCTCCCATGGTCCACCATCTCGGATGATTCGAGTTACTAGTTCCAGGTTCATATTTCGGTATCTACTGAGAAGGTTCTGACATTCCTACATGTAAAAAGAAGAATCATTAGAAAGGAGAAAAAACCAAAACAATGAAGTTAGCTAAAAATAAAGTTAGGGCATCCACAAGATACAAGAAAATCCAAGCACGCTTTAGTGTTTCCTCAGTCAACAATTCAAGCCACAAAATCTTTCATTGACCAAACCGACATAAAGCCCTAAGCCAAAGACTTATATCTTCTAAAAGCAGTAGGATAGAACTGTAGAAGCCACAATGCAAGAGCCTTCCATTCGCATAACAATGCAAAACTGCCTTTCCTTGAATTCGGAGCTATCACTGGCATAGGCTGTTGAAGTCTTCACCTCATACTAGCCTGCACAGATTTAGACATGTTGCTGCTGGATTTGCGACCCAGTGATGGTGTCTGAATTCTACAAGGGAAAAACTGAATTAAGCCATGTGAGTCACCAGCCCTCAAGCAACCACTTTTCTCCAAATCTCTATGTAATAGAAATTATGCCTGCCTAAAATAATCCAACATGCTTCAGCCATCATTGATTTTCATATATGCCAAGTTCTCCCCATCCCTCCACGCACCTTACATTTGCTGGTAAAACTGTCAACTTGAATGTTAATCAACAGTAGAATTTTAATCACAAAAGCTATCTAATTTTAAAACGAAACTAAAATGCAGCTGAAGAATGGCTTCTATGCACATTCAATGAACTTCACACAGGCCTTTTTTTACATAAATTCTTTTAGTTTCAGCTCAGTTTTGCCTTTTGTATTCAGATGAGTAGGTTTGAAAGTAAGGAACGGGTAAGTACCTGGTTTGATTACCCAACTGATTCAGGAATTCTTATATAGAAAATTGGATAAACATCTATTTTAATACATCCACTGCTTAAAAGTCAAGACAATTGAGAACTATGAGACAAAAGCAGTGAGGAGAAACCATTTACACATCACCCTTTTGGCTTATGTCTCTCTCTTTCATGAGGAAGTTTTTGAGAAGTACTTACTGTAGGCCTGCCAAAACGTCCCATTACTCTTACACATGAGACCCTACTCATTCGTGAGGCTGCTAAGCCAATTCCTTGACCCCATTCTTCCACCAGTTCCAATCCAGCACATAAGGGCTGCTGGTTTGATAATTAAGGTAAGTAGTGCTGGCACATGAATTTGTAGCAGCGGTAATAAACAGGTATCAACATACAAGTAACAAAGGGATAGCTCTTTCTTAAACTGGAGTTCCATGATTATTGTATTAACAAATGGAGGAATCCTGTTGTTGATCTTTTCTTTCCCTACAACAAAATTTCCTCTCATGGTGACACGAAGTGTTTGTGGTCCCATGCACTGAACTGAACCCTCAAAATCGGTTCAGGTAAAGCAAAAACAATCCCAAACAACTTTAAATCCAGACTCATTTCTCTCATGTAGTTTTATATAGCCATACAAAACATAGTCCCAGTCCAGCCAAGAGTACAGCAGTTTCAAACAATGCAAGTTTATGCTGACCTGAGGAGTTCATTAAATTTAACTGCTTAAATCTGCAGAGGGAAACTTGAGGTTTCATGTCACGAGCTGGTGTGCAGCGCTGGATTGCATTAAGCTCTAAGTAGTATAAACAAGCAAAGTTTCCCTCTTTTAGATGGGAAACACCCAAAATCTGTCTTTAACAAGAATGTTATTACAAAGAGAAGTACATTTTACTTTGTCCAAATAGATTCAAATAGCAATACTGACAATAAACATAAGAATAAATGGCTTTCCCTTCAAATACCCTTCCCTCTTTTTGGAGGGGTACAAAGGTAAGGAAACCAGCTACCTTCTTTCACCATAATGGCATGCTTCCTCCAGGTTATATATCCACAAAAGCTATCTTTACATGTAGTAAAATAGTATTAAAGGTTTACATGAAAGTAGGCAACACTACCTGGATTGAACCTAAAATATCTTTCAAAGGATCTTCATAGAACTCATCCTTTCCAAAGAACAGCAGCAATTCAAAAAAACTCCTAAAAAACAGAAGGAGTGACAAGTCAAACTGAAAATGTTCATTCCAAAACTGAAACTACTGTAAGTCTATTACTTTTCACAGCACTAAACAAAAATTAGGACTTGAGTAAGTTCTAGACCCGTGACCATGCCAGAGTCACTGTAAAACACTTGGCTAATGCCCACACTCTCGAAATCAACTCGTATTTCAAGAGCTTTACATTGGTCTGGTATTTTGTGCTGGACTTTGGCAGTTAAGACTTCCCCCCCCACACCTCAAGCACATTTTTCACCAGGCATCAAGTTACAAATACAGTACAACAGTTTACAGTTAAGCACAACTTAAAACCCCTTCTGCCACACCTTGTTCATAAATTCAGGACATTTAGACTCGTGGTACCTGCCTGACCTTCTCCCTCAAGAGCTCTTATGTGCTCCATAGTGCTGCTCCCTGCTCACCATTCCAAAAGTGAATGTTCCTGAAAAGCCCAAGCAGTTGTAACATATGCAGCAATTTTGAGAAAGAAAGAGGACTGCTGCAGAAAGTCTACAGGACACAGTTAATAGGGAGTTACGTTCAAGGAATAGTACCTTGATGTGAATGCTGATTCCCAAGAGCTTGTATTTTCAATTGCAATAAGCACTTTCCACTAACACATTCTATTCCATTTCAGCCTCTCTTGACAAAATGCCCACTGAAGTCTCTCTGTGAAGATGCAGGTTTAAAGTTGCTATTTACTTAATATTTCCAAATAAAAGCCTTTTGCCATTGATTCTGTATTTCCAGAAACAGCTTTTGAAGATGACTTTCAAAGAGAAAGCTTTTGTGCAAATAAGCAAATTGAACTACATTCATCTCCTGTATGGCATTCAAATGAATTGATAAAACTTCAGTGTTACCACCACCAAGTTCTTAAGTAAGGTCTATGTGCAGCAACATGAATTCACAAGTGTTGCCTCAAAACCAGGAGCAGATAAAGGAAAAGACAGGACTGATCCTTTCAACAGCAGCCTAGACGCAAACTGATTTGTGGCCTTAATGCTTTTGAGCATCTTAAAATATATATATAGGTACTTAATTTAGATATTGCTTTTAATATAGTGGCTGACATAAACAACCCTGATGGCAGAATCGGAGAGGTTGGTTGGTAAAAACCAGCTTTCCAAAGCTCAAATCAATTGAATCTTCACTTGCAGAAACGTACTTGAGGATGAAACTTATAACTCGATTCAACAGCTGGATCTCATGGATCTGCAGAAGGCTCCAGTGCACCTATGACTGATTGCCTCAAGATTCTAAGCAATTTAACTTTTATTGGGAACCAGTAACAACCAAGTGCTGCACTAAACCTGCAATTGCTGGGTGAGAAAGTCATGAGCAGCAGGCAATAACTAAGCACCTCTCAAAGGGAAAGGTAGCACTGAAAGAATACCAAAAGAAATACTACGCATCTAGGGCATTACAAAAACAGGACTGAACAGCAAAGGCTTTGGTCTCAGAACAGGAAACAGGCATAATTTTCTTTAAGATTCTTCTAGAGTCTTCATTTTTCCCAGTTGAAGAGGGAGAATTATGAGGCAGAGGGGGAGAGGGTGGAAGATGACTCCTGAAAGAGATTCCAGCACTCTTCCAACCTACAAGTGTCGAGTCAAGATCCTGCGGATGGCAATTTCTTTTCTGACTAAAGCATTTAATCTTCTGTTCCAAAAGCTTTTAAAACCAAAGGCAGATTTTCATGATCAGCTGGACAAGGAACTCTTACAGAACAATTAAATTCACTTCAGCTACCAGTGAAGAAGGAAAATCTTAATATTTTTGAATATAACACCTAGAGCAATGCTAAAGAACAAAAGGTTTCATTTTTCATAAAGCTAATTCAGAAGAAGTTAAAGGGCAGACTGAAGGCAAGTTTTCCTCTCAACAGCATTCTTGGAAATACTATGCATTAAATAATCTTAACATCCACATGAACAAAAGGAAGTTTTGGATGGGAGTAATGTAAACATGTAATGAAATTAGGTTTCCTTTCGATTATACTGCAGTAATTTTTTTCCTAACCTGTGATAAACTATGCCTAAAACAGACCTAGAAAATTTAAGATACAAATCCATTATGCTCAATGATGGGATTTTAACCCAGATTAGGTCCTTGTCTCTCAACTCAAATATGGCCTGAAAAAACAACCAGCATCCAAATACTTACTTGGTTCTGATAAACATTATCTCATTTCGTGTTGATAAACAAAGTTTTGTAGCACACTTGACTCTGGGGAAAGGTCAGACATGAGTCATGACCTGGAAAGCAGCCAGACTGGAACTTAAATAAGACAAAACTAGTTATAGCAAGTGATGCATGCATCCTTTTTTATTAGCTTTAACTGACTGAAGAGAATAGAACCTTGCAAAAGACAAATGATCTGGGAATTAACAGTGAACAAGTGTGAATTACAGTCTGTCAATGTACCTGTTCAATGTACCTGTTCCACGCTCTTATCAGCCTAATAAAGGAAGCTATCAAAATATTCCTGTTTCCTTATGACCAGCCTCCAAGTTAAAATTACTACAGCCAATTCCAGCTTGGCTCAGCTATCTTAAAATAGCCTGCAGCACTGCGCATTCGTATTTGCATCCATCCATTCATAATAATGCTGCTTACAGAGTTACCACATTGCTATTTTGATATTATGGGCATCAGAAGATTGCCCAAGAACATTTGCATGTAGGCACAATTATTAAAACCCCTGACATTCATGGTTCTTAACCAACGTGCTGCCTCATTTGAGGTGAAGCAAGGCTACTAAGGAGTGGAAGTGCAACAGTCACTGCTGTCAGGAGCTTATTGTCCATTTACTCAAGGAAATTTTACTCAAGTACGACAATGCAGTATTTTTGCTGTCCAAGAACTAAGGCTTGATATACATCAAATTTTCAGAAGTCATTTGAGTTAACGATTCCCAAGTAACTGCAACTACTAAGCTCCAAGGTTCCTTCATGGTATCACATGAAAAACTATGCCAGTGAATCAAAGCCAGAAGACAAAATAAGCTGGCATTCTAGAATGGGAGTAAATCTTAGTGAGTAAACCCAGCTCCACAAGCCAAGACAGGAAACAGTGACAGGGATTCAGTCACCAGTTCACTTCTAGATTATCAGGAAGTAGTCACCCCACATGCAACAAATACTTGAATGTCTACTGTTTTTCCCCTTCCAAATGTTGATATTTATAAGTATATATAAAGCATAGCTTGAGCCTCACAAGGTTTCCTCCAAAAAAATAGCAGTGAAGCAGAAAGAGAGGTCAGCATGCTTTGATCCAACGCTAGTCATTTTCCTGGGCTGGTTTTATAATTGTGGTCTATGATTCCATAAATAGTCCAACATCAAATAGCTTCACGTACACAAACAACCAGTAAATCTCTTTAGTGAAGTCTCACCAACACTGAAAGATAGCGTATACACTCTTAAGTGTATAGAATAAAGCCTTTACTCCTACATAATCAGTACTAATATCTCAAGAACAGTGGAAAGAATAAGCAACCCAGTCCTCCTGACCAAGTAAAGGAAGAGAGGAAGACTAGGAGAGCATTCACTTCTGATGACTTGATAAGGTGACAGCAAGACATTCCCACACAAAAGGCTTAACTGAGATACAGGGTTGTATTTGAAACCAGTGCTCAACAAGAAAGCAATTTAACCAGCTGGACAAATACATCTCATCTGCTCAAACCAAACTCAAAATACAAAGCTAGGTTTTAGGCTTTTGTCCCCATCTGCTGAGAGAAGATAAAGTACACTGCATCTCTGCTAAGTATATCTAACTAACTCTGCTAAGTATATCTATGCCTCAAGATTGCTTTTGCTTCCATTCAACGTTGAGATTTTAAAACCTGAAAAGTGGGGTTTTGGAGAAGGAAAAAATGGGACATTAACTGATGCACTCATCATTACCTTGACGCTTTCAGCCTTCATGTGGGAAAACCACCAATGCATTAAGAAAACTGAGATTATACCAAGATCTATGATGTAATATTCTGCAGTTTTTCAAGCTGAATATGACTTTTGGTCAGTTAACTGTATAAAAATCATTCCCACAGGCATTTTGATGACTCAGACATAAACATCCATTTTAAAATGGATTCATTTCTTAAACACTACAAGGAATTTACTTTAACAAATACTTAGCTTATTAAATCACTAGAGGCAGAACAGTAACAACTTCAGATAAATATTCAGTTATGTACTGTCAAAAAGAGTGGTCTTCAAATACGCCAAAATAAGATTCTCCCAAAGAGAAGTTTGACTCGTGATCACTTATTTCTTTACATTATTCATTTTGCCACAAAACCTTTATGACACAACATTGTAATGCCTAACTTGAATATTAAACAAGGACATCACAAAGACTAAATTGTAGGGGTTGTATCCTCAGTTAGCAGTTCTGGGTTCCGTGTAGCTATGTCCTGTAAAGCTGCTCTTAAACTCGGAGGTTCTCTGAGACTCTTATTGCTATTATAAAAGAAACATCATCTACACTGTAAATGAAATAATAATAAGAATAAAAAAATCATGTACTTACAAAGCTAGGCTACTCAATACGTATTGTACATGCTCACATTCAGCTGGGAATGATACACAGGCAGATGTGAAACAACAGAGCGCCGTCTGAAGCACCTGAAGCTGAGGCAAAGGAACCTGCCATCTTCCAGCATAGTCTTCAACAACCTAATGACAAAAACACTGACATATGTATCATGATGTAAAACATTCTCTTTAGTCAGAAATAAGTAGTTCATACTGTACCTGCTTTAACTTCCCTCCTCCCCCCACCCCCAGAAGTGGGGTTTGTAACCAAACCCCCTGACCATCTTGTGTTATCAAACTGAAACAATAAATGGAAACTTTATGACCTACATTATAAAAGACATAGCACAAAGGACCTACAATTATTCTTTTCAGAGGGTAAGGCATGAAACACTTTCTTCTTAGGTGGTAAATAGTACACTCTTCATTGAAACACAGTGGATAGCATGCTGTGCATTTAGACACCGTAGATGGGACACTCTGCATTTAAACACGAGGTTTTATTTTCCAAGAAGTTACAAATTAGAGAGTCTGTAACAATACCCAGACATTCCATTCTAAAACTTTCCAAGAGGGGAAAAACTAGCCTGTGCTCTTCTGGCTTAGACTTCAGCAGAGAAAGGCACGAACACACAAGTCACCCTTTATCTGTTCAAGTAAGTCAATTTGGTCATTTTCATCCATACAATGGAACTAAGGATAGTCATGTCCTGATCTACAGTTACAAAACTGCATCACTATTTACAGGGAAACACAAAGGTGAAACATAGGTGTTTTAATGGAGACAATGGAGAAAAATCCTTGTCCAATCATCTAGTCCATCTTTTTTGTACTAATAAATACAAATTCCTGGCACTGCCTATGCCCACACTGGGAAGCTCAGTAACCCAGCTCCACCTGGCATTTCTACATGTGTATCCCTACACTGAAATCCTCTGAAAGCTCGGTCTATTTAAAGCACTCCATAGATAAAACATGTAGCACGGCGTTAAGCACAGCAATAAAACAGATGCCTGCAAAGGCACCCACCAACTCTGTGACAGACCAGTCATTACATTCCATTCCTCCAGCAAGTAGAAAACCTTTGGGTAATCTCTCCTCTAATCACCAGCTAAGACCTAACTCATGCAGCATGCTAAGCAGAGACTGAAAACTGTATTTCTTCCACACTCTTGGCACAAAGCTTATCTGACTGCACTACTGTCAGGCCCCTTTCGCTCTCTTACTCTTGCCTTATTCTTTCATCATAACAGCACAGCTTCAGTATAAGCAGAAGAGTGGACCAGCTGCACTTCAGGGCGTAAGGCACTATTTTCCACCTGAGGAAGCCTAACCTAGATCTTTTACATCCCCAGAAAGTCAGAAGCAGATGAGTAAACACAGTGTCAACAGCTGTGTATAAAGTGAAAGGTAAAGCACTCCATAGCATATGGAAGAGGCAAATAACTGGCTTCAAGAAAGCTACTAAGTGCCAATCCTGGCCACTTATCTCAAGGGCTGTTTTGAGCTGTTAACACTCTGCTTTATCTTATTACTCTCCCAATAGTTAACCTGCTGGCTATTGGGATGAGCATCAAGGTGATTTTTCATTAAACATCTTCCATAATAACAGCAAAGCATGGACTAAATCAAACATGAGATCTATCCCTCTTCAGGATTGCTTTTTGACTCAAGCCTGTGAATCCCACTTGTCTCATTTCCCAGGAAGTAAATGAAGAGCTTGTTAAGTCAGGTTAAGTGGCTTACATTTTTAATTCTGCATGCTTAATTTTGTTTATGGCTCTGCAACAGGCACAGGCCAGTGTCCCATTTCTGACAGTTTGGCTACAGCCACTCCAGAGCAAAGTAGCTACTGATAAAGGGACCCATAGCTTTGTCTCCTCATCAATACCAGCTGAGACTGATTTACAAGTAGATCCTGACTCGTCTATTCCATGTTCTTCAAAACGCTTTTAGCAAGGTCCCTTGTGTAAGAGAACACAGAAAACACCAGAGAAACGAAGCTGACAGAACAGACATCCTGTAGTGGTTTTAGCCTCTAAGTGGTCAAACAAAGGTACAAATAAAACATCGGTTTGCACCATGCTGTTTCACAGCACTTTCACCTGAGACGCACAGTATATATGATTCTATGATATGCTCATAAGAGATTTCAAGCAGTGAGACAATATTTTGTGATGATGGTAACATAAAGTACTCACTGTAAAAAACTGTAGAGAGGATTTATGGGAGTAGGCACTGAAACTCAGCTTAGACAAATGTGCAGTGATACTCTGGGAACAAAACAACCCAAACATGTAATATGGTGGCCTTCAAACTGACGGTTACCACCCAAGACTGTTATTATGGAAGATGTTTTAATGAAAAATCACCTTGATGCTCATCCCAATAGCCACACAAGCAGGTTGACTATTAGGAGAGTAACAAAATAAAGCAGACTGTTAACAGCTCAAGAACCGTAGCACATCACTACGCATATAAAATTGCATGCTGGTTTGCTTCCCACCAGTTTCTATCTCAAAAGAGAATGGAGAAGGCCTAAAAAAAGCTTTGAAAAAAGGCAAGAAATGCTTAGTGAAATAAATTCCACATAAGGATCAATCTAGGACACTTTAAATGATAAAGAAATGACAAGTGCAGGGGGAGGCACCAAACAAGGCTGTCAATTAGGATCAAAATAAATGACAGGAGGTAGTTCTTCACACTGCGCAGTTAAGCTGTGGAGCTACTTACTAAAGAGATGCTGTGGATGTTGAATGGCTACACAAGACAAAAGGATATCCACCAGAAGATACTAACTACAACAAATACCTGAACTGTAAACAGTTAGGGGAAAGTTACTGTATTTGCTTGTCTTGCTCTTTGGTTATGCTTATATGAACTTCTGGTAAGATTCTGGTCCTAATAATCCCCAAATATTGAAAGCAAACAATCACCATTCAAAAGCAATACAACAAAGGCTCATGCTAATAATCAGTGTAGCCTCTGAAAGGTGCAGTCCTACTGCAGCTGTTATAAAGAGCATTACAGTCCTACTAGTGGCCTCGGTGCCCCTACAGTGCTTCCCTGAAGCCCAAGCAAGCTTGGTCACAAACTACCCAGCACAGGACAGCCTCCTGTTCCAGAGAAAAACCCATCAGTCACCACCTGCATTAGCTCTCTGATCTGCCCAATCACACATGTCCCAGAGGCAGCACAGAATTAAAGGCACCCCAACGATACCACTGCCTTAGGTTGGCAGTTAATCTGCAACTCAAATGCATCCACAAAAGGTTCGCAGCAACAGCCCCCCCAACTCCAACTGGTCATGAAGAATATGAATACCATGCTTCTGAGTATGGATACCTGAAACCAAGTATTTGTCAGTCTCAGGGAGAAAACAAAAAGACACCAAAAAACCCCAAACCAGAAGTCTAAAATTGGTCAATTCTCTGCAGACTTGCAACAACCACCAGTAAAAGTTGGGGGGCTGAGAAAAAGCCAAACTAACTACGAAAAATTCCAAACCAGAAAGGGGGAGGTTTGGGAAATAATGTATCTTTTACAATTTTATGTAGACTTCCATGTCCGTTTGTAAGTCATCTTACAGAATAGCTTTTTCTGTAATAGAAACTAAAACCTTCCTTTTATACCCAACATGTCCTGCTTTGAAACAGGGCTGTAAAACAGAACATAGGTAAAGGTTTATACCAAAAAGAACCCCCAAACCAAACAAATAAACCCAAAATGCCCTTTACTGCTTCTGACATTTTTCAAGGAAAGCAAAAGGTGAAGGGACATGTCTATATTCACCCTCAAGTTGTAAAGTATTATCAGAGTGTTTCAGCAAATGGAATAGATAATGCTGCTTGAGTCCTTAGTGCTTTATTTAAACATTCTATTTATTAGCATAGCTTTTAACAAGCACACTAATTTCAGCCCAATGAAGTCAGCCAAACAAGAAGCATGTTGTCAAACTAAGGTGGCCTGTTCCTTGTCCAATACACAGGGCGGAAAACCATAAGGGAGGTGACATTCTTATGTGATGTTCTGCAACAATTCCCTTTGAGAATTCCATTAGGATGCAACTTTTTATATGCTTTAAGTCTCTCTGGGCATCATCCCCACATCTGTCTTTACTTTTTAAATTACTACCATCCATGAAGAGATTTTGGGGCTGTCTTCTTTTTCTCATTCAGTACAGATACTGCAAGGGAGTCTGAAGCATCTTCCTGAGCCCTCTGCCTACGATCCAACTCTGTCTTTCTCCCATACCAATACACTACTTCCCTTTCTTGAATACATTTGAGTAACTCATAGGAAAATCCGTGACTCAGATACAACCTAATAATAGCCTGGTAAAAATCAAGATTTATCAGTCTCCTATGTGACATTTCTAAGAACACAGCTAAAACATCTCACCCTGAAATAACAAGGTAGTAATTAAAGACCTGAACTAATGTAAAAATAAATAAACAAATACCCCTTTAATATTCTGTTTTGACTAATTAAATATACACATATAAAGTCCTTTGACTATACTACAAAAGCTTACGAGAAATAGCATTGCTAATAACTAGATTTGCAAATACGCAGCACACAAGAAAGCAATGTTTTATGCAGCAGCAGGCCTGAAGTTGCTACAGCTTTTTCTATTCCTCTCCACAACAAAAAGAAACAAATTCCAGCAACTTTACATTTTGCATGGCTGGGGTTTTAAATGAAGTTGCTCCCATAACTTTTTGAGATTTAGCAGCAAAAGAAGTCACCAGAGGAGTCACAAAGAAGTCACAACAGTTCTGCGAGTACTTTGTTTATAGCTTTCAGGAAAAGAAAACCAGTTGGCAAATACAGTGGTTGTAATCTGTTATAATAAGCAAATACTGAGGAATCAAATAGAATGAACCAAAAATGATTTAAAATGCCAAGCAAAAAAAAAGGGCATGCTTAAAGTTTCTGGAAAATTAAAAGCCATCATTGAAAGCAACACCTCCCATGGTTGCCTGTTAGCTGAAGTACCAGAGCAGCTTGAATACCAAAGTTCAGTTCTAGAAGGGAACTTCAGTAACACTAAATTCACTCCAGCTGGAAATTTCAGAGGAATAATCACACCTTTTATTACTGTCTTTTTAACCTATTTAGTGAATGACAGGCATTTTGTTCTGTTTCCTTAAACAAGCTAACTATCCTCCTACAAAAAGGGGTCCCATTGCCCAAATAGAGTAGAAAAGGCCTTAAGATTTTAAGTATTACTTAACAGATACAAGTTTAAAATGGTTTTATATATGGTGTAACCAAAAGATAAACACATCAACAAAAAACCCACCCAATGTCTTCACTGCAATTCACATGTGAATATTACATAAGGAGTAACCTAACATAATCATACAATCACACTTCTAGCAAAAGAAAAAACATCATCCAGTAACAGCATGACACATCCTATGAGACAAGTTCCTGCCAAATTTCTACCCTTAAAGCTAAATGCTTCCCTCCACCCCTAACCACTGAAATCTCATCCATCTCTTCAGCCTGCTCAAGGCAAAAATATCCAAGACTGGGTTCCATATACCCATTACGTTTAGCCACCCAAAGAGCCAGTTTCCACACATACTTACAGCCTATCACTTGCACAATAGTGAAAGCTATACTAAACCCAGAAAAGCAGTTTCGGTTACTTGTAGCACTGTTTGGTTACTTGTAGCCTGTGGAAGACTTTGACCAAAACATAAATATTTACATTGAAATTGAGTAATTTTCCTCCTCATCTTTTCACATTATACCCCCATCGAGTCAAAGTTAACCAGTTTAAAGAATTGTTTTGATTGTATATTGAAGAAAGAACTGACAAACCTGCATACACACACATCAACTTGTATATCCAAATCATCAGTAACATTAGTAAAGCACAACTTTAGGTGCATTTCAAGTAAAAAGTACAATTATTTCTTTCCCTCATCTGCACAGTTGCTACCCCATTGGATTTAACTTTTTGATCGCTTCATCACCTATTGCAATAACTGCCTTTTCTAACTTGAAAAAGCCCACACAGCAAGGCTACCAGCCAGCCTATGCCACAGAAGCACAGACAGCATTCAATGGACATCCTTTTTAGGTATAAAAACCAGCAACTTTTTTAGAAGTTACAATCTTGACATATTCTTCCAAGCAAAACTCAAAAGCTTATTTTCATACAAATGCTGGCCTTTGAGCACAGGCATTGAGAGCTGGAGAAGTAGCAATACCAAGATATGTGAACACAAACCAGGAAAGTTCCAAAGTGGAAGGAGAAATATATTCCAAAGATCAAGAAAGGAGTACAATGTATTTGAACATATTTGCAATGTTTCCTTTTTTAAAATACTAAGTCCTTAATCCCACTTTTAAAACAGGGAGATCATTTCTCATGGTAAAGCTAAAAGGACTGGGAGCGAATGAGCTAAGAAGCCACTATGAAGAGATAGGCAGATACGCAAATGAGAAAGGACTTTATAATGTTAATGACAAGACAAGAACACTGAAGAGTAACCCCTTCAGCCTACCCATCTGCAAATAAGAGGTTGAAAAGCAACTACTATTATGAAATCTCCCGAGAAGCTGACTGAAAACAGCCAAGTGCAATGCGTATATCACTACCTAGTCTTGTACCATAGTGGCTTATCAGGTTTCTCATCGAGGGTCAAGGGAAAGTGCCACCATGGTAAGGCAGGACACCCATCTTCCAAGACAGGTAATCCTCGACAGAACTGAATGCTACAGTGGGAATTCATCTTGGGAGTTAATACAACCTGGTGCTTGCCACTGCTATTTTACAAGGTTTTCCTTTTAAATCTGAATTCCACATGACTTTCACGCAGCACAATACTAAACTGCTAACTGCCACCTTGAATATGCTTGCCTTCACCAGCCAAACACAGAAAAAAAGACCCAGTAAATACAGAACACAGTAACAGGTTAAAAATAATCTGAACTGTTTCAAGTAGGCATGGTATTCTTTGATGCACAGGTAAATTTAGTTACTGCAATGTATGGTTTGCCCTCCCCTTTACAAGCTTTCACACAACTAGCAATGTCACACGTTACAGATTCTACCCTCTCGGTGAAATCAGCTTCAAAGAAATTGAAGAGATCACTTTCTACTACTAGTACTCATGTGAGCAAGGTCTTTGTGGCCAATAAAATACTGTACAGAGATAAAATAGGGATCCTAAGGTCTACAATGTAGTAAAATAAAAGCGTGGCATAACCTAAAGGTTTGGCGGTGGTTGGTTTTTGGTTGGCTTTGTTTCGTTTTCATTCTTTTTTAAGTAGCTTAATGACTATTGACTTGAAATTCAGAGTCAAAAGCAAGTACTTTCAATTTAAGCACATCACAAGAAAGGTGAAAATGTATCAAACCCCAAAATCAGAAGAACAAGCATTCAAAGACGTGTACTTTTTTTTTGCCATCCTTGCCACAAAGCCAGACAAGCAGTTGAGTCATACAGCCCTGTATTTTTGTCTGTCTGCTAAAATAAATCCAGGAAACACTATCTTCTCTAGCACGTTACTAAATTTTACTTCTTGGCTTTCACATTTATCAACCCAAGAAGTATTCTTCTAGTGGTGACACAAGACAGCACTGGTTCATGTAAGCAAAGTAAGTAAGCTTTACTTCAGGTAGTCAGGTCATACTTGAAGGCCATAAGCTGATGCCACAGTGAGATCAGATCAAGTAGTGTTTGCCCCTTGGTATTAGCCTGTCACTCTAGATAAGACTCACCTGGTGTGTGTTTCAGTCAGTATCAAACAACATATAAAATAACATCTAGTACAGTTATGCAGCCATGTGGACAACTACAGAAATGCTGGGAGTAAACCAGTAACATTTTGGTAGTAGTTCATGTTATAAGAAACGATGCTGAAAAGAAAATGCCATTTCAAGCCAGCTGATAAAACTATACCTGCTTTAAATGCAGGAATGTAAACTATAGCCATTCTCCAGCTCACTCTTAAGGTCTGTTTTCAAAACAAGGAAATTTGGAAACTCATCCTTCTAATTATAAAAGTACTCCCTCCATGCTCATATCAAATGGTAACAATGGTACTTTCTCTGCCTTTCATCACTTACATTTCCCTCGCACAGGAACATCTCAATTGCTCTGGTCCCTGAGAAGAATTGTGTAGAATGTAAAATTCCACATTTAGCCTTAGAAGCAACTCATGAAGCTTTTGCAAAGGTTTAGACTCAGGGGGGTTCTGCTAGGTACCACCTTTCCAATTTCTTTAGACCTACAAAGTTAGAGGCCTTGTTCTTTTGCTTGCCAAAGTGGGGAAGGGTGGACTTGCTTCCCCCAGCACCTGAGCGGTTTGAACTCATGGCAAACTTCACAAACAAGAAAAAATGCCACGTCAGCAATTGTTAGAAAGTAACATAGAAACAGCTGGTAAGATGCATAAGCTGAGCGCTTATCTTCCAACTGCCTCTTTTCATTCCCAGCCATAGAAATCTTGGTCTTCATTTTCCCCATGTCATCAATCTCAAATAACAAGCTAAGAAAACATTTTATTCCACTTTGCCAAGGAAGATCCAGACTGCAATGACTCTGCATGTCTATATACACCTTCAACACAAAACAGAAAACTACACACGACTGAGCATTCTGACTTTATCTTGTATCATTAGGTTGTGATTATAGCTATACTTAAGGAAAATGCTCTGATAATCCAGTCATCTTTGTAACTGTTATTTAATCTACCCTCTGAAAGTGGAGTTCAGCTGGAATACTCCAGGCCTCAGGAGTACTGAATCTTGTTGCTTGCAGCAGTATTTTACCTTTCTAACATATTTCAAGGATGAACAACGTGCACACCAATGCATTTCTAGGTCTAAGCCACTTTCCTAAAGATCATTGAAGAGGTCTTTGGTCCTACCTGCAGAAAATGCACTACAGACACAAACAGCTTTACACCTGGCTTCATTTTTCCTACAGCTCTTACTGAGAGATGTGAATGTGCACACACTTCACAGAGTGGCACAACCATAAGCAGTCTAAACACTCTTCTCAGCTGACACCAAGCTTCTTCACTACGACTGAAGCACAGCCATGTATTTTAATGGGTTGCTGTTCTGAAAATAAAACTGTTTCTTTTGGGCAGTTCAAACTCATGTCACAAAGCCATTCTTTCTACAACTGTTGTTCAACTTCCAATGCAAACCCAGGAACACAGGAGGCAAACCAGGACATTTAGAAGTGCCAAATAACCATTAACACAAGCAAAACTGTGTTATCAGCGTGGAGTAGAATGAGGCAGAAAGGCCTGATCAGCACAACAGCCAAATATGACCTCCAGAAGACCTGGAGAGAAAAGTACAAAGCAACAGGTTCTGACACAAACTAGAGTCAAACATTAAAAACCGCACTAAAAAGAAGACATATCTGGGGGAGGGGGAGCAGCTAAATCTAATAGAGACAAAGTTTTGGCAGTGAGAAGCTGGTTTACAACAAATGTTCTGAGAAAGAGCTGACCTAAACTTTATGATACTTTCCTGAAGAAATACAAACATACTCCATAACTTATAGGCTGAAGGCCTATGAGTCTTCTGCATGTACAGGTATATGTAGACAAGTATAATTACACCACTATCAATCTCACAAGGGTAAATGGCAGCTAATTTGGAGCACTCACAACTTCTTTTGTTGTCAAAGCACAAATTGATGATGGCTTGGCTTTGCAAAGGAAGATTTGGGAAGGGCTTTACCATACCATACATTACACCAGTTAAGATCTTGTGCTTCTATGATTCAATCAGAAGATGAAACCAGTACTAAAAAGCAAGCTTAAACAAAACATGGAAGATTATGTTTTGAGCCTGTGACAGCCGATGATACCAGGCCAAATTTAAACAACCCAACAAGAAAAGTCCCTGGAGACCATGTGTAAATACGTTAACTCACTTTCATCAGGATTGTTTAAACTATGCATTGTTGGAAAAAACACTGAAGAGAAAAGAAACAGAACCTTTTGCATACTCAGAACATTGACTGCCCAAGTGGAGAGTTCATAAACTCAAAGCAAAACAAAGTAGGGGAGAGGGCTTGGCAATCTTTCTATACAAAAGAAACTGCAGGAGAAGTCAAGGTCAAATGGTTTAGATACTTTATCAGTAACAACTGCGATACAACTATTCTATAGGAAAATTCCTTCCCTGGTCTTGCCCTCTTCTGTTCCCTACTGATTCCTATCTTTGCCTGGGAAATGGGATTGGCATCAGTATATGAAGTTACTACCCTGCCTGCGCTTCCTCCGTAACACAACGGATCCAAGACACAGTAAGCATAGCTAGAAGAATCCAAGATAAAACTCTCTGTGTTCAGCAAAAGCAAACATCTTTCCAACCTGCCAACTTAATCAAATATGGTTGTGATTCCTTATAATTATACTTGACGCCATACTTGCAAAAACATTCACTTCGCCTTCAACTGGCTTCACAATTCTTTTTCACACATACTAAGTTTAGAGAAATCGATGAACAGGAGGAAATATAAAAAGAGAGAGAAAACAAAAAAGCAGCCCACAGCCTTCTTGTGCAGTATGCCACCCAAGATGATTTGAAATATACATTACAGTAACTGATGTTCACAGCAGATGTTTCATTAAACGTTAAAACAGGAAGAACAAAAGAAGCCTATAGAAACACATTTATTCAAAGGGAAAACCACAAGCGCAGCATTAAGATAAACAGACAAGAAGTCGATAAAATGAAATAATTCCACACATGAAACCTCTGGACCTTGTTTCAGGAAACAGCAAGCAGCATGGCTGAAATATACCCAACCTAACTAACGTTCCATCCACACCTGCTAATGAAAGCAAGCAGGAAAAGCAACCTGTTGTCACTTCATTACTTTGCAGGGGATACATAAAGAGGCTGCAAAGAGCACAGTAATTCCGGGCCCGCAGAAACAAACGCTGCAATGCAAAGAAAAAGAAAACCCAAAACTCATACCCTGCTCTAATTTGGCCACCGCCACGGGGTCTGTCTCCGAAGCCCTCCCTGCCTTCATCTCTCCGCCATCCGCCCAACTCCCCAGCCCAGGCAATGCCACCCGGAATTGTTTTGTCTGCAGCACCGCCGCGACCCCACGTATCCCTCTCCGCCGGATCCGGCAGCGGCGGGGCCCAGACACCCGCGGCCGCCCCCGGCTCTTCCTCGCCCGCTCCCGCCCCCCTACCGGGAGCCTCTCCTGCCTTCCCTCCATCCCGCAACCTCCCTGCCAGCCCCATTCCCAGTCCCGGCTCCGCGCCCGTCGCAGCCTTCACCCTCCCCCGACACAGAAACACTCAGCGCCCCACGGACGAACCGGCATCGCCTGCGTTGCCCTTCTCCGCCTTAAGACCCAGCCAGGCAAGGGAACGGCTCGACCCCGTCCCCGCGGAGGGCTGAGGGGCAGAAGCGCCGGTCCCACGCCGTGTTCCGCTTCCATTACTCCCGGGACCCCAATAGGAACGGGGGGACCCCGAGCTCCGCCGCGCCCCACCCCGGCCCGCGGCGGGGGGGAAGGACCGAGGAGAGGGTCGGGGGGGCGGGACGGCGCTCACCTGGCAGAAGCGGCGGCAG
>JBAFWW010039455.1:0-10928 GCA_036873685.1 Agapornis canus
GGGTCGTGCCACCCGCTGTCCCCTTGGCGGTGGGAAGGCGACGGGCGGGTGGCACTGACTGCTGCAGCCTGGGGACTGGAGAGCCGGTTCACCTCCAGCAAGAGCTACCCCAGCGTGACGAGGCGTTTAGATATGTAATTGATTTCTTAATTCCTTCCACTTTGTGAGCATGTTAAATATTTATTTCGGATGGTTTCGTCTGTGTTGCTCCTTTTCGTTCTCTTCCCACCTTTGCTCTCCTTTGCTGGCAGCACGGAGATGATGTGATAAACTGAGGCGATACTGGTCTCGTGTAAATAGAGCTTTTTTGCTTGTTAATTTAGAGCACAATGCGGTGTGTTTTAATTGGGATGTACCCAAGCAGGGTTGCGGTATTTGATAGGAAGGGCAGCTACCAAGTGGTAGGTGCGGGATGAAAGCATGATTTAGTAGAGATGATACAGAATTAGGGAGAAGGAAATCAAGCCCAAGTTGCAACCGCAGTGGGTGGTTTGTATTCTGACCACTCTGAAGCCAGGTTGATGTTAGGACTTTGGTGTTTTTTTTCTTTCTCTTTTCTACTAGGAGGAGAAACAAAATATTGTCAGTTTGTGTTCATAGCAATTGTAGGGCTAAATGAAAGAGTTCCCCCCAAAATAAGACCCCCTATGAAGGGTCTGAATGTGTAGGACAGAGAAGAGAGGAACATGGGTTTGTGGTGTCTTGTGTGGAGGGAAGATACAAGGGGCCCCAGTCCTGTTTTTGCTTTCAGTCTCCTTAGTGGAAAATGCTTGTGTGCTTCCAGAAGGCAAGTAGGGATGAGATCTGTGATGAGGTTATGATGTCAGTGAAGATAGGAGAGAATGTTGAACCAGTGGCAGAATGTTTAAAATGTCCCTGTAAAACCAGCTCTGTTTCTTTTGAATTGTTGAATGACCAACTGCCCTCTAGAGAGAAGACTTCGCATATTTTGGGTCATTACAAAACATGTCAATTACAGTGAAATTAGAGATGTATCTTATTATGTAATAACTTGTCCTGTGTTGAAGTAGTGTGGCTTATGTTCTTGAAGAGAAAGATATCGAAATGCTTTCTTACAGCCCTGACTTGATATACATGTATTTGGATTTATGCTTTTATGAAAACTGGGGAACTGATTTTTTCTGAAATAGGGAAGAGGAGTCTTGGAAGGCAGAACCGGATAGGAAGAAGTAGATGTAGTTTGAGTTGGCTTCTTTTTTTTTTTGTTCTTTCTCTGACCATTTTTCCTTTTCTTTGTATAAATCAAAGTTTATAAAATCAGCATTGAACAGCTTGCTTTTATTGTTTTAATTAAAACTGTAGAGGAGGACTCCATGTGGTTTTGTACAAATAGAGAATGAAAAAAGGTGGTTATTACTGCAGGCAACATACAGTCTGTAAGGACCGTCAAATATAATAGGAGATGGATACAGACAGATGGTGAGTGAATGAAAAGAATGAGGCACTCTTGGTCAGCCTGATGGATTCTGGCCACTGCACAGCAATTCCCTGACTGTTGGCAATTTATCCAAGCATCATGACAACAGAGAGCTTTAAGGGGGAGGTGAGAATGAAAG
Organism: Agapornis canus; assembly: GCA_036873685.1. Taxonomy (NCBI): domain Eukaryota; kingdom Metazoa; phylum Chordata; class Aves; order Psittaciformes; family Psittacidae; genus Agapornis; species Agapornis canus. The sequence goes on from JBAFWW010039455.1 coordinate 1,578, forward strand.
AACAAAATTGTGAGTGTTGACTGCAAGGTGCAGTATGGGTCACAGCATGGACATGTTTAAGTTTTAAACAAGTGGTGAAAGAAGGACAGCAGCAAGGCAACAGGCTCCAGTCTTTGGAATTGGCTGAGAGACCATAGAGTGGGATTTTTGTGCAGAAGAGGTCCAGTGTGAAGGGATTCAGGATTTAGTGATGCGAGTGTCCTAGCAGCAAATCTATTGGTGAACCCACCTCGCCGTAATGGTGCCAGAGCTACATAAACTCTTGTGCAGGATCTGTATACAAACCTGTATATAGGAATATGACTATTGATCAGTTGGATACTGGTGATTTTCACTATAATAATGGTTATTATCCCAAAGCTCTTATGTCCAATTAAATCCAAATTAGGTTCAAAATAGTAGCCTTGGATTTTACGGTGAAGATGGGCATGTAATTTCTCAGAAGTGTATGGAAGAGTAATTGTCCAGAAAGTCATGTAGTGAAGATGAGATAATTCTAATGTAATCATTCAGTGCTTTGTTGTTGAGAGGAAGTTTTGTTGTGGTTATTCTTCAGATCTCCTCGAGGCTCAAAAGTGACCAAGACCTGAACTTAATCTGCAGGATGGTAGGCAGTGTGGTGATGGGACCATTGATGTAGGCGCTACGCTGGCCTGTATTTGTCTGTAGACAGGCCACTCCCTTTTCTGTGTCAGTTGGTGCTTTGAGATTTTTTTTGTCAAGTACAAAAATGGTTGCAAAAGTTAGTGGAGACATAGGTCAGTTGAAGTTCAGTGCTAAGGTGAATGTATTTTTCTCTTCCTCTCCTCCCTGCAATATCATAGCAGCTTCAAAATAATCAAACCTGATCTCTTACATGTGGAAGTTGCTCGTAGTTCATAGTAGTAGAAGTTGTGGCAACTGCAACTCGTTTGACTTCTGCTTAAGAAGTGGAAAATTGGTTCTTTAAATTTTTGGCAGTGTTTATGCAAATTATAATTGATACTTAGCTCAATTACTGTAGCAACGGGGAATGTTACATAAATTGTTATCCTTCCCTTGAGTCTTTGATACAGTAAGTGTATCAGAGCACGCCAGCTTAAAATTTTGTGGAAAATTGTAGGAAATATAGCAAATATTCAGTAAATGATCCTGCAGCAATGGAAGTTAAAAACCTACTGTTTGGACAAAAAAAGCCTTTTCATTAATTTTTCTTTATCAATGATTGTTCTTTTTAAATTTTCCCACTGGGTAAGTTGGTTTCCCAGCTCTCTAGTCAATCATTTGCTAGTAAGGTGATGTGCTTTTCAGGAGATACTATTCCATTAAATAGGAAAATAAATTGATAGGAGAAAATTTAAATATAAATTTTAATACCACAGCAATTAGTTTAATAATTTTCTGATTATGATTCTACTTTGTATAAAATTACAATTTTTAAGCATAAATGTTTAAGTTGCTGACTTTAATCTGCTTGTGTTACTACACAAATCAAATAACTTTTCTTGCCCAAAAAGGCTGCTTCTTCAATAACTTGGAGAAATCATGGAGTTATTCCTGTGTCATACTTCAGCTTCTTAAAAAAGAAGAGGAAGATAAGCATTTTTATTTAGGAGAATGTTTTTGTGGTATCTGACACAATGTTAAATTTTATTCTGCCTATTCAATGTTTTATGTGCTAGTGCTGTGTTCTCTGTTACCAAGTTCAGTCTCAGTCTAAACTCTGCAACAGAGTAATTCTCTGGACTATATTATCTGATGTATTTGATACTCTAAGAAAACATATTTGCCGTGTACATTAATGTATCTGGGTATTTCATAAAAAGCAGAGAATGGTTATGCTGGACAATGTTCTGAGTTTACAAAGTTTTCATATTCCTGTGTTTTTGTTCAGGAGTATCCTAAAGAAAATTTTGACTTATGATGGTGTAACAGGATCAAGCAGTTATGCAGATTACTGGTATACTAACATAAATTCCAGCCATTGTCTTGACCTGTCCAGTTGCTCTGAGGCTGTCCTGTGTAAGTCTGTTCTAGAATAATCTTTTGTTTGCTCCTCGTGATCCTCGCTTTTTAAAAAAATCAGCGTGTCATTTTGTGCAGTGCGTGGAGCTTTCTAGGGTAACTGAATGCTTGTGTCTGTTAACTCTTTGTTAAAAGCAGCAGAAAAAAATACCAGATTGAGGCATTTCAGCCAGGAAGTATCTAGCAGGACAGATTCAGGTGAGGGAAGTCCTGTCACCAAAGTTAGCATGCAGAATTGAGTGAATGGCCAATCCTCTGTGCCTTGTTCAGCTTTCAGGAGTGTAGGATTTCCATGTACTGTGTTGCTCAGATTCTTCTAAAAGAATTTCTTAGCTATTTCTTAGTTTTTCAAGATTATTGTGCTTTACTTGTCAGCTCTAGAGACTGAAAGGGGAGAGTGAGCGTCTGATTTTCCTCTCTTCATAGTCTTCAGGTTGCCATGACTGTATTGCTTTTTATATACAGAAACAGCCTTCTGTTGTTTGTGAGGGGAAGGATGGAAATGGATTTTTATTGCTGTTCTTAATATTCCATCCTTCTGGTTATTAGAAGTACCTGCTTTCAGCTCCTGCAGATAGCTTTATTTCAAACAGACATAGAGGTGAAAACTACTTGTTTCTAAGTAATTTTGCTTCATAGTTGTTTTCCACATTTCTGTTAATTTTACTTAGACCAAATAGCTGTAGGTTTGGAAGCATCTTCCAGTAGGTTGAACAAGAGAATAAGGTTGATGAGAGAAAAATGCTAGAATTAGCATGCTGGTTTTAAATTGCAGAAATGGCAGTCCTTTATAAATAGTAACTTGGTAGTTAGATCTTTAATAACAATCTCTATTCTCTTCTCTGAAGATGTGTATCACCTTAACAAGGGCAACTCAGATTTGTAAAATATATTTAACCATCAGAAATGTGAGTATCAGAAAAGAGTTTTTTTCAACCTTTCTGCCCCTTAAGCTTGTTTCTTTTATAATTCCACTTTGGTGAAGAGGTGATAAGAGCATTGATGGATGGAACACTTGTTCTTCAGACATGAAAGCAGATATTGATTACCTCCGGTGAATGTTAGACTGGCAATTCAGGAAGATGCTGACACGTTGAAACTCTTTAAAAATACTAGGAAACTGGTAAACCAGTGGTAATGGATACATAGAATCATAGCAGTCATTAAGACATTAGGATACTATAGCATATTGTCCATGTATCTTCTTCCTAAGTGCAGTGAATTAATATGTAGGTATATGTTGTCTGCCAGGCTATGGTAGGATGTCAGAAAACATGTGATTTTAAATTGAAGTAGTATGCTGTGGTGGGTTAACCTTGACTGACTGTGAGGTGCCTACCAGGCTGTGCTCTCACACTCAGTCCTCAATAAACAACAGGACAAAGTAAGGGAAAAAAAAGCTTATGGGTTAAGGTCAGGAATATCACACACCGATGACCACCACAGGCAAAACCAACTCTATTTGTGGAATATAATTTATTGCCAATTAGAAATAGAGTAGGATCGTGAGAAACCAAAACTAAAACTACCTTCCCTCCTAGCCCTCCATTCTTCCCAAGCTCAACTTCAACCTTTCATTCCCAACTCTTTTAACTACTCCTCCCAATTGGTGCAGGGGGATGGGCCTTGCAGTCAGTTTGTAACACACTGTCTCTACCTCTCCTTCCTCCTCACACCTTTCCCTGGCTTGAATGTGGGTTCCTCCAAATGGGACAGTCCTTCACAAAGTGCTCCAACATGGGTCCTTCCCACAGGCTGCGGTTCTTATTAAAGAACTGCTCCAGTGTAAGCCTTTCCCAGTCGGGAACAGACTGCTTCAGTCTGGGTCTTCCATGGGCCATGATTCCTGCTGGGAAACCTGCTCCTGCATGGACTTCTCTCCGTAGTCTGCATCATCTGCCTGCTCTGATGGGGGCTTTCAATGGGCTGTAGCTTCTTTCAGAGCATACCCATGTGATGCAGCATGTGGTCTGCTCCACAGTGGTCCTTTGTTGGCTGCAAGTGGATGACCTCTGCCACCATGGTGTTCTTCATGGGCTGCAGCGGTATCTCTGTCCAGGGTCTGGAAACACATTTTGCACCTTCTCTTTCTCTGACCTTGGTGTCTGCAGGGTTGTTTCCATCATGTTTTTCTCATTGCTCTCTCACAGCTGCTTTGCAGTGGTTTTTTTACCCTTTCTTAAGTAAGCTATCACAGAGGCACCACCAGCATCACTGCCTGGCCAAGCTTTGGCCAGTGGCGTGTGTGTTTTGGAGGTGGCTTAGAGCTGGCTTAGCCTGTCATGAGGGCAGCTCCTGATCTCTTCCCACAGAGGCTAATCCACTACCAAAACTTTGCCATGTGTTTGGAAGGGCATTACTTCAGTGCGCTCTGCATTGGCGTTTACTGCTGGTAAGGTTGGCAAAAAACTGTTGCTTGAAGGGGAGAGTTAGCCTCACTTGCAGTATCAGGATATATAAAAAAAAATCTGCAGAAGTGACATCAAATATTTTCAATATGTGTGACAAATATAGGAAAAAAGTACTTGAAAGTATGTTGCTTATGTGTCTTTGATTCTGATTTTCTGAAATTAAATTCCATGGCAGTAGTTCAGACTATATAGGCCCATCAGACTTGTAACTATATCAAATGGCTGCACCATGTTATTACATGTCTCTTTCTACTCAAGGTTTACAGTGAGCTTGTTGTTTGGTTGGTAAGTTTAGTGATAATGTAAGTGTAGGACTTTCTTGTCTGTTTCCTTTCAAGTGAGTCAGTATAGCTGGCAAAGTTGAAGTATTTATAACTCAACCAATCTACTTTTCCTTTGCATTAACTGTGCTGTGTTTTGCCAGGAAAGCTAATTTAATGCATCTATAGTGTTATAAGTTCAACCTGGAGCTCAGGAAGAGTGAGATTGATTCTGTATTGAGTGGATGTGGAAATAGCAGAAGCCATTTTATTGGTAGTAATGGGACTTGCTGATGGTAATACTGTATTGTAAAAGTGCAAAAATACAACATGTAAATTTGCAAGTAGCTAATACAAAGTATTGTGACCATAACTGTTAGTTACAAGTGGTATTTTAATTGTTCTCTTCTATAGTTAGTTTTTGGATTGTGGTTACTGAATTATATTGCTCAAGAATTGTAATTCCAAGTAGCAAGCTTTCTGCATCCTACAGTTAATAAGCTCTCTAAAATTTATTGTCTGTTGCTCATGTTTTACTTGCATTTGCAGTCATTAATCTTTGTGGTTTAGTACTGTAGGTTTTAAGGCAGGAAGTGGTTTACCACCATGGTGCACCATGTAAGAAAAGTGCTTCTTCAGTCGGTGCTTTAAGCAAGTGATATCTTATTCCGTTATGTTCAACACAATATTTTATCGAAAAATGTATTTAAGTACTGTGTTTTCAGTAGAGTCTACATCAAGAGTCTGCTGGCCCATTTATCTTGGATTTTGTTTTCAAATATTGTGTTTTCATGCTTAAGTGTGCACCTGAAATTAGGCTCTTGCTTAGTAATCTAAGTTTTGCAAATTTTGTTGGCTACCTGTACCTGGAACTTTAGACATTGGGCCGCTCATACTTTATGAAACAAAACTCCATGTCAGTAGGTGAAGCATGTAATCACAGCACGCTGAATTTAGGTGCGTTTCTTCTTTCCAGGGTTCTTGCAGGTTAGGTTGGCGATTTTTTCTCGAGGTGAAATTTTCTTGACTACTATGTTTTTGCAACTGAATTGTGCCTTTTTCAATGAGAAACCTTAATTTTCCGGCTCCCAGGTGCAATGAGCAAGTTGCTCTGTCAAATTTATAGTGATGCGCTCTGAACTATGGACTCCACTTTTTCTGCAGCTTATTTCCCAGTAGGTGTCATTGTAATATCTATTCTTAATGGTCTCTCAGTTTGAAATATAAGTGCTTGTTTTATTGTTATTTGCTTAGTGTTACTGTAGTGAAATTGTTTTACGCTCGGTTAATTGTGGGATGAAAAACAAATATTGCTTGGTTTGGGTAGCCTCTATGTTGGTTATACACATAGCCAAAGCCAGTTTTGTGCTGAACTCATAAATCTAGTACTTTTTGTTAAAGTTAAAAACTCTTCTAGGTGTATGTGAATGTTTTTATTAGAGTATTTGTAATTTTGTTGTGAATTTACTGCTTTAATTTTTATGAACTCTGTCAAAATTCTCAAATAACTTTGGTGTCTTTTATCTATTTGAGCTGTTTGCTGTTTTGTCAGAGTTGATTTATACTATAGATAATACCCTTTTTTAAAAACTGTAGTCTTAGAAGAGCAGATCATGGTTATTAAATTGCAGTTTCAGCTGATACTATTAACAGATTTTAGGGAAGCCTGAGATGGTTTTGTTTGAAGAAGCTTATTTCAACCTGTTAAACAGATTTTAATTATTTCTGATTTTCAGTTATATTTACATAAATAAATAGGTGAGCTGCAGAAAAGCTATTCCCTGCATTGTGAACTACTGTTCTTTAAGGTTTGCATGACTATCATATGATTAACTTGTATGACATGGAAATAAATAATATAGCAAGATGATAGTAATGATTTTTGATGTTTTATGGGACATGTTTATGGAGATGTTGATAAACATTGTTAGAAAGGAGATATTAATTTCTGTTAATTCTTTTTGATAAAAGGCTAGGCTAAACCTTGTAAGAATTTCTGTGAGATTTTGTTGTTTAGTGTTAATATAAAGAGGTCTGCTGGTTTCAAGGAAGGAGAAGAAAGTGATTTAAATTTGGATTTTAGTGAAGGAAATCTTTCTATCATAGCTACACGGAATAAAAATTAAGAATTTGTACCTTATGAGAAGAAGGTTTGAAAAATATATTGACTTGCTTGTCAGTGTTAAAGCTTCATGTGTGGGATTGAAGGCTTTAGAAGACTGCCGCAGTCTTTTCAGCAATTTTCTCTTTGTCCAGTGCGTTACCAGCTGGGTGGCTCTGGCAGCGGCTCTAAATTTTGTGCTGGATGCAGAAATACTAAGAAGCATTCTGATTGAGATTTATGAAGGGCCAGGTTGGACAGAGCCTTAGGTGACATGGTTTAGTGGGAGGTGTCCCTGCCCACGGCAGCAGAGCTGGACCTGGATAATCTTAACGTCCATTCCAACCCTAACTATTCTATGATTCTATAAATACGTGGAAGCAAAATAAGACTGGGTTTGGCTCACAAAAAGCTGCAGTGAGTAATATTTATCATCTTTCTTTTTTCAGTTGCAGGAGGCCTTCCGGCTTTTTGATAATGCAAACTGTCCAAATCTCCAGAATAAGCCCAAAATGTTCTTTATTCAGGCCTGCCGGGGAGGTGAGTGCCTAAATACTAAAAGCCATGTATTTGGCATGCCGTTAAGGCTCATTTTACACACGTACACACCCTCACATTCAACTTGCTGTCAACTTTCCTCTTTGCTTCTCTCAGGTGTAAGTGGGACCCATATTCACCTCCCTCTGCCCTGCTGCTGCCACTGCATCTGTTGCTCTGTAAGTGTCTTTTGCTCTGCATGAGGTGTGTGCATTGACTTGCAGACCCCAGAGCACTTTAGTGATACAAAGCTCTATTATATCCGAACTCATATATTGAGGCTTTCTCTTGCTATGCCTGCAGTAGGGGAAGTGGGGCATATGGTACATCAAATTGCAGCACAGCATGGAGTGGTACACTAGCACTGAAGTCTTATCTGAGGTCTTGTCTGTCTCTTGATCCTGGAGGTGTTGTGTCTCTTGTTTTGTCATCTGTTGAGCTATCAGTTGGCTCCAAATGTGTGGGGTTTTTCTTTTCCTTTATCCTATCCTGTTTTCAGCCTCCAAATGCTTTAGACCCTTTTCTACATACAGTTGTAGAATTCTTACCTACTGTTGTGCATGCTAGTTCTTGATTCTCACAGACTTGTTCTTTTTCCACTCTTTCTGTTCACATTTTCTTTAATTCTGCTATTTGGTTTCCCTCCTTTTGTAACTGAACGCATCTGGAATGAACTAGTTTTCAGATTTGCTGATGACCAAATTTTTTCCTAAAGTGTTTGGACTTTGTGAGCTCACTCTGAAACTGCAGATACTCTGAAGAGGAGTTCTGTCTTAGAAAGCTTTGGTTTTTGCCTTGTGAGAGAGAAGTTCTTGCTAGCGTATATGCTTTTCCCCTTTCTTTTCCCATGTTCCTTGGAATTGTCTCCCTTCTTTTTCACTTTTAGCAGAGCTGCTGTATAGTTTGTCCTCTTGCCAGGCGGATGTTTGATGTTCCTTTTGCCTGTTACTTACTCGTGTTTAATCCCAGTGCAGAGAAAAACCTAAAGTCTACATGAAGTGTTTTTACAATCAAAAATAATCAATTCAACTAAGCATTTGGGAGTATTGTAACATGCACTTTTACAGTATGAATTGAACATACCGTGTATATATATATATATATATATATGCAGAAACATAACATTGTGCAGATAGGTATAGTAAACCAGAATTTGCAGCTGACCTAATTAGCTGATAAGGTTTATTTGACTGTAATCTTACAATAATGGGTCTGGCAATGTCATCAAATCAGACTTGACCTTTCTATACCCCAGAAGTTTTCAGTTGGAGTTGGAGCTCTCAATGCAAAATGCTGTAGAACTGGGATACTGCACTAGGCAAAGGATTGAGACTTGAGCAACTGAAAGGGGAAAATCTTCAATTAAAAAAAGGCAGGGAGGAATGCCTTTTGTAAACCAATCTTAAACCTTGATGAATAGCTGCTGGGGAAAGCTAATCACAAAGTAATGAAACAGAAATGTGTGTCCTTTTGTTATCCTTTGAATGTTAGCATACCAAAGAATTTTTTTTCAATAGCAGAACTCAAATATATAGTGTGGGCAACTTTGTATTAGTACCTTGTCCCTCTGTGCCATGCAAGTTAGCTGGACCCGGTTGAAACTGAATGCAAAATACATAGGTTATTCTTGTTCCCCTAAGTTTGTGTAGTAGGCCTTACCTATCTTCTATTAAGGACACATTAAAAACTGTAGATGAAGAGTTGTTACAGCCTACTTAATTTCCAAAGGGCCTTTGGCAGAAGTCTCCTAAAGAATTGAATAGTTCACCTATAGTCATGGATCAAAACCCAGCAGCAACAGAAAGGAATGGGAAAGGACAAATTGTCACGTTTTACTGGGACATAAAATGAGGTGCTGCACATGATTAACATCTGTGTTTAATGTAGGAGTTAATCCAGAAAAGTGAGAATTGTTGGCAGGCTGGTTAGCTCAGTTGGTTAGAGTGTGGTGCTAATAATGCCAAGGTCATGGGTTTGATGTGTTAAAGGCCAGGTTGGACAGAGCCTTGGGTGACATGGTTTAGTGTGAGGTGTCCCT